>CAIGRN010096407.1:0-15827 GCA_903798345.1 Fraxinus anomala
CATTTGCGAAGTCAAGGTAAGCTAAACAAAAGGCATACAAGATGGATGAAATTTGTGAAGAGATTCCCTTATGTAATCCGGTATAAGCAAGGTAAGGAAAATGTGGTGGTAGATGCATTGTCTCAAAGGTATGTACTACTAACTTCTCTTAGTTATAAATTGCTTGGTTTTGAACACATAAAGGATATGTATGTTAGTGATTTAGATTTCTCAGATATTTATGCATCATGTAATAAAGGCCTATAGATAAGTTCTTTAAACATGATGGATATTTGTTTCGGGAAAATAGGTTGTGTGTTCCTAATTGTTCAATGCGACAGATATTAGTGAGGGAAGCACATAGTGGTGGATTGATGGGACATTTGGGATTAAAAAGACTTTAGTGATGTTGGGAAAACATTTTTATTGGCCTAAGATGAAAAGTGATGTTGAGAAAGTATGTAGTCGATACATAACTTGTAAGCAGGCTAAATCTAAGGTTTTACCTCAAAGTTTGTACACACCGTTACCTACGCCTAGTGAACAATGGGTTGATATTTCGATGGATTTTGTTTCGGGTTTACCTAGGTCTAAGAATGGACTAGATTTAATATTTGTGGTGGTAGATAGATTTAGTAAGATAGCACATTTCGTAGCATGCCATAAGACCGATGGTGCCACTAACATTGCTGAGTTATTCTTTAAGGAGATAGTGCATTTACATGGGGTACTTAAGAGCGTAGTATTTGATCGGGATGTGAAATTTTTGAGTCATTTTTGGCGGGTTTTGTGGGATAAGTTAGGCACTAAACTTATGTTTTCAACAACTTGTCATCCACAGACCGATGGTCAGACAGAGGTAGTAAATAGGAAAATGACACAACTTTTGCGCACTGTAGTCAATAAGAATTTGAAGAGTTGGAAGGAGTGTCTACCTTTCATAAAGTTTGCATATAATAAGGCTACGCATTCTACTACTTCGTTTTCACCATTTGAAGTTGTTTATGATTTTAATACACTAACACCTTTGGATTTAATACATTTGCTGTGAATGAACGAGGTAGCTTAGATGGTAAACGAAAGGCCGAGTTGGTGAAGTCAATCCATGAAAAGGTAAGGGCGCTAATTAAGAGTAAAAACAAAGACTTCGCGTCTCAAAGAAACAAGGGCCGGAGAAGCATGACATTTGAACCGGGAGATTGGGTTTGGGTACATTTCAGAAGCCATGTGGCCTCTCAAGCATATACATCAAGAGAGGGTCAAGTCAATTCAAGAAATAATTATGGGTTTGGGAGAGCTTAAAGCATGAGTCTCCAATAAAAAAGGGGTCTGCTTTGGGAGATGAATGAGATAAATGTGTGGCAAGAATATAACTTTAAGAGTCTAAACTTGCATTACCTTTTAATAGAATTAAGTGTGAGCTTTTATACTTAGGCAAGGTGAACGAGGACCACTAGATGATAATGCATGTGGTCTCATCTGCATGATTGACCTTTCTAATCATAGGCATTAATCAATCATAGCCTTGAATGCGAGTACTACTTTGGTGCTTACAAGGCCTAGTTTGTAGCTTGGACTTAACCAAATAGGTTTACGGTGGCGACAATGGTAGTGGGTTGTGTTGTCAATCGTGTGGCAAAACATCTATTCAAGATTCTTGCCTTGGACCGGTTCTTGTAATGGGGTCTACTTGTAACAGGGTTGACCAACCTCTTCTTACACGAGGTCACTCAAGCTTCTTAAAAAGGCTCGTCCGTGTAGAGCAGGGTCGTTCCTATCAGTGTATGGAACATGGGGCCCTCGAACTACTTGCCACGTACAGTGATTGGGGCTGCGTGTAGATCCTAGTTTTACAAGGCATAATAATAATCCCTGAAGTCCAGGTATGATTATTCATATAATGCATGGACTTTCGAGTGGAAGTGGTAGTGAGAGGCCTCTCCAATGTGGCCAAAATCCAGGATAAAGCTGGACAATATAGAGCGATGCCCTTGGACCAAAGTGTCAAGCCCTTTTGATGAAACGGAACTCTGTGACAAGGTTGCACAGTTCGAGGTGAGGCCCTATGAGCAGGATGTCGAGCCCTTTTGATGAAATTTAAGCCTAAGATAAGGCTGTACAATTCAAGTCGATGCCCTATAAGTAAGATGTCAAGCCCCTTTGATGAAATTTAAGCCTCAAATGAGGTTGCATAGTTCGAGACGAGGCCCTATGAGCAAGATGTTGATCACCTTTGATAAAACTGAAACACCTTAGGTGATGTGCTTTAATGATTTGAAAGACATGTTGGTTCCCAATAAGAAACAGCTGTGGTATGATTTCCAAGGTTCATACTATGTGCACATTTAATACGCAAAGATTATGGTGTCTTACAGTTAGCGAGGCTCACGTGACTTTATGGAGCGTGCAATCTACGACCTCATCTGAGTCCTTGATTCAAAATTGAGCAAACATCGTTTGGGACGTGCCAGATGAAATGTTAGATGTGCGGTCCAGATCGTAATGGGAAAAAATCCAACGGTTGAGGTTCATTCATCATGTCTATATAAAAGGCCAAAACCCCACTTTTTTCTTTTTTCTTTCACTTCGCGGATGTTAATATTCTAAGGGTTGAGAATCCCTGAAATCATTTATGTACCGCCTCCGTCCTTTTTTCAGCAAACACATCCATCTTCACTGTCTCTAAACGTCTAGAACTCGCGTAGGTGTCCTTCATTTCTCAAATTTTCCATCTTGTTTGTGTTAAATGACTTCTTCCTCGAAAAAGAAAGTGTCTGAAAGGTCTTCCAAAATTAATATTTCACTATTTTATGCTGAGACGGGTATACCTAATATGATCTTGGAGTCGAGCCTAGGATGAGACCCGTTGATCATCGAAGGAAGACCAATGACCCGATCTAGGAAAAGTAGGTCAAGGAAGATATGGGGTTGCTTGCTTAAGCTAAGATGGATGAAATGTCAAAATTAACAAGCCAAGGAACAAGTTTCATATTGGACTCATAAGGAGAAACCAAATGGATCAACTTGGTTCAAGCAGCGGAAGAAGGAGCAAATCTGGAAAGCTACGCGACCGCATAGTTTAAACAGGCTTGTGGTCGCAAACCTTTATACCGAAACCAAAAGGGGGCTTTCAACTTGTTCTATGCGACCGCATAGAAATACACTATGCGGCCCCATAGTTAATTCAGGACGCGATATTTTCCAATTTTTACGAGTTTTGTTTGGTTGCTTGGTTCAAACTCTAAACCGGATTATTCTTTGGGCTTTCTTTGGATCGTCAATCTTTTACGGGGTTGTGTAGTGATCATTACTACATTGTTCTCATCAATACTTCCTATGGTTCCTATTGAGAAAAACATGGAGGCCATGGGGGGTCCTCATAGTGCATGGATGATGCAGGAGGGCCCCGTAGACCATAGTATTAAGTGGGGGCCTCTTTGTGGACGACGGATATAAATGAAAGTGAGCTATAAATCTTTAGGGAGAGGTATAGGATCCTTGATAATATTGAGATGTTCGTGGTGACCCTTGAGGAGAGAGCTTGTTTCCCTACGAAGAGGTATGTGGCGGTGAGCGAGGCCATTTTAAGTTAGGGGATAAAGTTACCCTTACACCATTTCTTTAGATATATCCTTAGGCACTACAATCTGCCCCCACCCAACTGGTACCAAATGCATGGAGCCAACTAGCAGTGGCCTTTCTTCTTTAAAAGGAGGTCACTCTTGGCGAGGACATGCCTCCCCATGTTTTTCGAACTCTATTTCAACCCCGAGCCTCGAGTGGGATGAGTGACTACAAGGGGTGATATTGTATAAACTCCTAGGGCCGCACTCTCCCTATATCTAGTAGACTCTAACCTCCATCAAGAACTGGAAATCATTTTAGTTTAGGGTTAGGGATTGTTGGCAGACGATGAAGGGAGATGCGGTTCCGGAGGTAACCGTGCCAACCTAGTACCATGAGTATGGTGAGTTTAGTTTTAACTGAAGTGATTTTTGCTTTTTCATTCTTATTCTTTTATTTTTGGTTTCTGATCCATGATTTGTGTAGCTATAGTTGGCTAGTTCAAACTCGAGCCATCCGAGTGGGACATCATCAAAGCGATATACGAGTTGCCCTCAAAGAAGAGGTACTTCAAGAATGTTCTTGGAAAGCGGAACCTCTTCGTGACCCACTAGCTAATGGCTACCAACAGTAGAATAGCTAATAACCCTTTACTAACGACTCACTTTTTTTGTTTGACCTTCATTTTCACAGCTTTTCTAACAGTTCTCTTCTTCATTTGTAGGGCAACACGACAAAAATGAATATGTCAAACCAGACATGTGCTATACGAGGTGCCTGGGAGAGACAAAGAATAAGAAGCCTTTGGGCTCCAATTTCTCCTCTTATAAGATACAGCGGGATGAGCTAGCTCACTTTTTGAAGATAAATCCACCTCATCCTCTAGAGAAAAAAGGGAAAAGAAAATGGAGAAGGAAACTGAGACTTCCTTGGAGAGGCCTCCTAAGAAAAAGCTGGTTCTATCGAAGAACACTGAGCCTAATCCTCCTTGCAAGCGCCAGACAACCATTGGAGAATCACTTCAACTACCCAAACCAATCTCATTCGTGAAGTTAGTGGAGGCGAAAGAGGTAGCTGAGGAGGAGGCAAGCCTAGTGAGGAAGAAACGAGGCCAAGAGGTGAGGAGTGCCCCCCTCTAAAGGAAAGGCCCAGAATATTTTGGGTGGGAGGTCTAATGAGATCACCTCTACAGTAATGGAAATGTTGCCTGCTGAGGTCTAGGGGGCTGTGAGGATTCAACACAAGTACTGGACTGATAAGTACTCGTACGTCGAGACTTGTGATGCGATCGACATGGTGGATACTGGGCTCGCCCTGCAGGCTCATTCTCAGGGTTTTTTTTAAATGCCCAAATAGAGATAAGGTGACTACAGGGCCTCAATAAAGAGCACCTTCAAAGGACCAAAGATGCTGAAGCTGGCCTGAGTAAAGCTAAGGTTGAGCATCTTCTACCAATGAATTTATTGAGGCCTCCAAGTTAAAGTAACTTAAGGCGGAGTCAAAGATGGAAGCACTTTCCCAAGAAAATGATGAATTGAAGAAGGAAGCCCATCTCTGCAAAGCTAAAGTGAATGCTTTGATGAAGCGTGTGGAAAACTCTAATGAGAGCTTGGAGAGCTGAGGGCCCGTGTAGACGGGCTCTGACTGCTGAGGTCACCCACTTGAAGCAGTAATTGAATGAGGTAGGGAAGGCAGTGGTGAATGAATACATTGTCCATTTATATGAAACGACTGAGTATGATGGCCTCGGTCTGTATTGGAGGAAGGTCGCATACAATGAGGTCTTGGGAAGGCTTGCCGAGCTGTATCCCCAGCTAGAGTTGTTTTCTTTAAAAAGAAGAATTTCTGTCGGATGAGCCATCCACACCTGCTAATGAAGTAAAGGACTCGGTAGAGAAGGTGGATGCCCAGGAGGGGGCCTCAGTAATATGACGCTGCTGTTTAGACTAGCTTTTCTATTTGTAATCTCTTTGTAGCAATTCCTTGTTTGTAATGAATTCAATTCTATTTACAATTTCCTTGTAGCAGCTCTTCGTGTTTGTAACTGATTGACCATGAACTGATCACATTTAAACTTGGGCCCGCCATAACTAATTTTGAACTTGTCATCATTAATGGAACTGAATTAAATTAACTTATAGGCTCGCCATAGTTAACCTTGAACGATAATTACTAATGTATGATCTCGTCATAATCAACTGAATTGTATTAACATATGGGCTCGCCATAGTTAACCTTGAACGATAATTATTAATGTATGAGCTCGTCATAATTAACTGAATTGTATTAACATATGGGCTCACCATAATCAATCTTGAGCAATAATAATTAATGTATGATCTCGTCGTAATTAATTGAATGGAATTAACTTATGAGCTCGCCATAGTTAACCTAGAATGATAATTATTAATGTATGAACTTGTCATAATTAACTGAATGGAATTAACTTATGGGCTCGCCATAGTTAACCTTGAACGATAATTATTAATGTATGAGCTCATCATATTTAATTGAATTGAATTAACTTATGGGCTCGCCATAATCGATCTTAAGTAACGATAATAATATATGAGCTCGTCATATTAAACAAGAGTTGCTGAAATGACATTTCCGTTAATAAAAAATATACACAAGCAACGACTGTGGCTTTACTTGTAATACTTTCGCAAGTGCTCCACATTCTAAGGGTAGGGTTGCACCTTTCCATCTAAACTTTCAATTAGGAAGGTCCCTGGTCTCACGTTGCATGATATACGGTATAGGCCCTCCCAATTCGGACCTAGCGTGCCAATGCCAGGCTCTCTTGAAGAAGGGAAAATGCACAAGGTCACCCCTTCTGAATGACTTCTTCTTGACCTTGGCATTGTAGTACCGTGCCATTTTCCTCTGGTAGGATGCCAGCTTTACTTGTGAATCATCCATCCTTTTTTCAAGGAAATCTAGTTCACACTATCTTATCTCATCATTGGATATTTTGTTGAAGTGCAGGCGACGAGGTGAAGGAAGACCCACTTTTACCAAGCTTATAGCCTCAGCACCATATGTTATAGAGAAAGGGGTTTCGACGGGTGGTGCGAATTGTCCACAACACATGGGAGAGCTCATCCACCCATGCCCCTTTCACGCATCAAGTTTCTTTTTCAAAAGGTGCTTGATGGTCATGTTAACAACCTCAACCTGACTGTTTGCCTGGGGGTGGTAAGGGGAGGAGAAATGCTTCTTGATACCCAGTTCATCGCATAAGTCTCTAACCTTTTTATTGTTGAATTATCGCCCATTGTCTATTACAAGCGAGTGGGGAATTCTGAACCGACAAATGATGTTTTTTCAGATGAACTTAGACTTACTCGCCTCAGTTATTTTTGTCACTGGTTCTGCCTCGACCCACTGGGTAAAGTAGTCGATGGCAACAACCGCATGACTAGCACTTTCTTTCTCTTTCGGCATAGGGCCTATCGGTCGACTCTTCATTTAGTAAAAGGCAATGGGCTGGACATAACAGTAAGCTCTTGTGACGGATACCTTTGGATAGAGGAGAAACGTTGGCACTTGTCATACTTTCTTACAAACTGTACTATGTCTTTCTTTAGAGTTGGCCAATAGTGTCCTTGCCTCAATACTTTATGAGTTAATGTTTTCCCCCCGATGGGGTTGCACAAACTCCTTCCTGAATCTCTCGCGGGACATATTTAGCTTCTTCTCCTCCAGTGCATCGTAGGAGTGGGGATGAGAAGCGTTTCTTATAAAGCACATCGTCTTAGAGCACGCAGTGGATGGCTTAGCGCCTGCATTTGTGAGCTTTTTAGGTATGCTGCTATGCCTTTATCCTTGGCTGTGAAGTTACCATTGACTTGACTTACAACAAGCTATGAGTCACTACAAACTATTAAGCTTTTGACTTACATTTCTTTAACTAATCTGAGGCACGCTATCAACGCTTCGTATTTTTCACGTTATTGGAGGTCTTGAAACCAAATCTTACCACACAGTTGAGTTTGTGGCCCTCTGGGCTCTCTAGTAATACACCAGCCCCAGACCCTGTTTCTCCAGAAGATCCATCAACAAATGGTTTCCAGGCTGAGGGGTCTGCTAGTTAAATTACGACATTGATGTCTGTTGCCTCCGTGAATTATGCTATAAAATTTGACAACACTTGTCCTTATATTGAGGTTCTTAGCTGATACAAAATATTGAATTCACTCAACTCTACGGCCTTTTTCATTAGTCTTCCTAAGGCAATAGGTTTTTGGAGCACCTGTTTGAGGGGGAGGCTTGTCAATACGTGTATACTGTGGGCCTGGAAGTATGGCCTCAGCTTCCTAGAAGTAACCATAAGGGACAAAGCAAGTCTTTCTATGTCAGTGTAATGTAACTCAGCTGGTAAAAGGGCCTTGGTCACGTAGTAGATGGCCAGTTGCGTGTCGTCTTCTTCCCTTACTAAGATTGAACTCAGAGCTTCTGTGATTATGGCCAAATACAGTAGCAATGCTTCTCCCTCCTTGGGCATGGAGAGGAGGAAGGCTTGGCTTAAGTACTTTTTCAGCCCCTGGAAAGCCTCTTCACATTCTTCATTCCATTGGAACCTCCTTCCTCCCTTCAGAACTTTAAAGAATGGGAGACACATACCTGTCGCATTGGAGATGAAGTGGTTTAGCGCTGCTAGATGACCTATCAAACATTGTACTTCTTTGGACTTGCCTCGGGATTTCATATTGAGCAGGGCCTTAATCTTTTCAGGGTTTGCTTCAATACCTCGCTAGTTGACCATGTAACCCAAGAATTTTCCCGAAGCAACACCAAAAGCGCACTTCAATAAGTTCAGCTTCATTCGGTACTTCTTTAGGATTTCAAAAGTGGCTTCCAGATGCTTGATGTGATCTACTAATCTGAGGGTCTTTACAAATATTTCATCGACATAAACCTCCATTGTCTTGCCTATGAGGTGGTAAACATTTGTTGACTAGTCGCTGATAAATTGCCATTTTTCAAGCTAAATGGCATGACTTTGTAGTAGTAGAGGCCTCTGTCAGTGATGAATGTGGTGTTCTCCTCGTCTGATGGGTGCATGAGAATTTGGTTATACCCTGAGTATGTATCCATGAAGCTCAAGAGCTCATGGTCCGCAGTGGAGTCAACTAATTGGTCGATTCTTGGAAGTGGAAAGCTATCTTTTGGGCATGTCTGATTGTGGTTAGAAAAGTCTATTCAAACTCTCCACTTGCCAATGGATTTCTTTACTAAGACTAGGTTGGATATCCACTTTGGGTACATTGCCTCCCTGATGAACACGTTGGATATAAGTTTTTGTACCTCTTCTTTCAAAGCCCCATACTTTTTGAGTTCAAGGCTTTTCTTTTTTGCCTGTGAGGTGTGAACTTAAGGTCCACATTAAGTTGGTGGAAAATAATTTCGGGGTCCATGCCCACCATGTCTTCGTGTTTCCATGCTAACATGTCTAAGTTGTTAAGCATGAAACCTTTAAATCTTGTCTTTTCTTCTAACTTAAGCTCTTTCCCTATTTACAACACTCTTGTAGGGTCGTGTGGATCCACTGGGAAAGACTCGAGCTCTTCCACAAAGCTTGTGAGTTTGATTCAGTGACCCTAGGGTCTAAATCCACGACGATGACCCCTTCTTCAGGGGCATCCATCATGTTGACGTCTTCTTCCTGCTCAGAGGTAGGACCTTCTTCAGGTATGTTAATCATTTTAGCATCTACTAGGACCATATTTATACTTCGAGGTTCGAACTTCCTCAAAGAGCTAAGTTAACATTCTTTCGAACTCATCTGGTCTCCTTGAACTGTGGCAATTCTTTTTTAGTTACAAATTTCATACATAAATGGTGTATGGAAGTAACGGTCCCAAGTTCTTTCAAAGCGGTTGTCCCAACACCCCGTGGTAGATGGACCGATGGTTTAAAATGAGGAATTACATGTAGTGGTGTGTCATAAGTGGCAACTCTCCCTTTTCCACTGCCAGTGTGATCCTCCCCCTAGGACTAATGCTATCGCTCGTAAAACCATATAAGGGGGCGGTCATGAGGGTGAGCTCATGGTCTATCATCATCCTATCATAGGTGGTTCCAAACAACATGTTGACAAAACTCCCAGTGTCCACCAACACGCCCTTGAGCCCATTTTTGGCTATGACAGCTCATACCATCAGAGCATCGCAATGGAGGTAAAGAACCCTAGTGGTGTCTTCCTTCGAAAAGGTTATTGGTGGGACCCTTCTTGATCCCCGAACGATGTTATTACCTTAGGAGTTTCTCATAGGAGGATCAGCATTCCTTGATTCCTCTCACACATGTAGGCCACTAATAATGGTGTCGATCTCCTTGATGGAGACATTATCCACCTCAGTTGGGGGTTCTTTCCTAGGCCTTTGTCCACCTCTTGGCCTATTTCTTTCCTTTTCATGCTCCCATCGAGGTGATTCATTTCTACGATGTCACCTTACCTAATCATGTCTAGTTTCTCCATCATGTTTAGATGAAGGTATATTCCTCTGAACTTGATGGTTGTTTCTCCTTTCATCATAGGGGCCCGTTGGCCCCTTATGACATGGCCTGGACATGAAATTTGTAGTATTGTGGTTGTTGGTTCGATGGTAGGTACAGTATTGCCTATCTCTAGGCTCTATGTTCATTTCTCTACCTCTTCATATAGATTGATTTGACTGTCTTTGAGCCACAATCCCAACTTCTTTGTATGCCAAAGAGGACACCGCATTTAGATTCCTAGTGGCTAATGATGTTCTCAAAGTAGGGACGATTCTATGTCCTGCTAAGTAGGGAAGATTCTATGTCCTGCTTAGGTCCATTGCTAGTTTACCAAGTGCGATACAAGACCTCGCCATTGTCTCTGAGGTGGTGGAGTCCTAATGAGGTTCGACTATGGTGATCAATCAGTTTTTCGTTGACAATCTCGTTCCTCATCATTTTTACCAAGGCATCATAAGAAGTGGGATTCTTATTTCGCACATCCCTCCAAAATAGGCTGTTCGTGTTAAGGCCTCGTCTTAGAGCAGAAAGGGTCTCTCTATTCATAACTTGCTCATAATAGGTCATCTCGTTCAAGAAACAAGCCAAGTATCATTTCAAAGTGACACATGATTGCTGCCTCATATCCTATATAGCCTTTGGATGAGGGGCTAGGCTTTTATGCTAGACAAGTATTGGTTCAAAAAGGCCTTTTTGAGGTCTAGCCAGCTCCTAATACTACCGACTGGGATACGGCTGTACCAAATATCTGCAGCCCCAGTTAATGTGAGATGGAAGGCTCTACACTTTTACGCTGGGAAACTCATTGTAGAGACATATGGGTCTTATCATTGTTGAGGTGCTTCGCCGAATCACCATTTTCTTCATATTTGTGTATTTTTGGCGGCACAAAGTGGCTTGGAATTGGGGTGCTTCTCAACTCTTGGGAGAAGGGCAGACTTTCGTCATCATCATCTACACTGGGTCACTCAAACTTCTTAAAAAGGATCGTCCATTTAGAGTTTGGTCATCCCGCCAGTGTACAGAACGTAGGGCCCCCGAACTGCTTGCCACGTACATTGATTGGGGCCCGTCAAAGTTTCGCAAGGTGTAACAGGAAGACCGATGACATAACTAAGTAAAGATATTTTGTTAATGCTAGCTTGCAAATTTATGTTACCACTATACATCAACATTGGATTCTTCAATCCCCTGTATACCATTCCTATGTTAGGATCAGAAACAATTGGTTGAATTTGTTAGGAAAAAATGCTGCAACTCTTACAAAGTAGGTTAACTACCTAATAACTGATCATTAAAAAAACATTCAGGGCATGGCTAGCTGAGTTAACAGTCAAAAGATGATGCTTTCTTATCTTTTAGAATCCTTTGTTGGGCACTATATTTGCTCTGTAACAATGATAGATTAAGTATATAATGGTTTGGTTTAGGTTTGAGACTTTATCAAACCGTTATAAGCAATCTTGTCATAATAACCACCAAAATTTGCTGGCATAGATAATCTGAGGAATCTCTGATAACATTAATTTGCTCCCACAATTCATTGGTTGCAAATATTTCAATTGCATAAACGAAAGGAATCTCTTCGATGAATGACTACCAAGAAAATCCACCAATAGCGGGTGTCATTTTTGCTCCTAAGGCTTAGGTCCCAATCTACAAAAAATACAATACTCAAAAGAGAAGCAATTGATTTGAAAAACAGTAAAAATATTTCAATGTAGTTAATAATTCTTTCGCTTACTACCGTAGTGTTGTGAACTCCTATGTCAACACTCGAGGTCAACTTTATGGCTGATGCTTGAGCTCGAGCTCCTCATCTCACTGCTAACAGTGGTAATGCGGGGTCCTCAGGTTAGCCAAGACATCCTTCCATGACCTCAGTCTT
Organism: Fraxinus anomala; assembly: GCA_903798345.1. Lineage (NCBI taxonomy): Eukaryota > Viridiplantae > Streptophyta > Magnoliopsida > Lamiales > Oleaceae > Fraxinus > Fraxinus anomala. Next base: position 11,936 of record CAIGRN010096407.1, read on the forward strand.
GGGGTCCATCACCATAATCACGAATGACTCACCAGAATCATTAAGATTAAATAACTCTGACCTACATTAAATAACCTAAGACTCTACAGGATTCACCTCGATCACTCTTTTCACTCCTGAGATCTCATCGTATCCATTATCGGGCATATTTAAGTATCCTAGAATAAAGAAATATGATAAGACCACGATCTGATCAATCACCTCAATGTGTATGTCGATGTCATGAATCTGCAGGTTGCTCTAGACCCAGTGATGTGCAAAGCCTTTTCGTAGACTTTAACTAATACTGCTAGGGATTGGTTCTCTACCTTAGATCCCAATTATATCCCTACATTCTCAGATCTGGCCAACAACTTCTCTACGTTCTTTGTGTATAGCAAGCACATCAGGAAAATTGTGGCATCCCTCATATAGCTTCACCAAGGATAGAATGAGCCCCTATGTGACTTTATGACACGATTTAATATGGAAAGTGATGCTACCAAAAATCGTACTTGGTTGTTTCCGAACTTGACAACTGTTGATGAGCACAATCGTCCCTCCAATGTTTAAGTCAGATAGGGAATATAATTTAAAAGGTACCTGAATAATGAGATGGGGTCATATATTTGTAGATGTTTCTATAGATGGAATCCTAAAGAGACTTAATCACCTGTAGCACTTATCCTTATTATACAAGGTGTTTGGGTTGCACTAGAACACTGCAATTTGGGTTAGATTTGAATTTGTAATAAGATGGGAGTTTGTGGTTGAATAGGAATGATATTTGTAGTGGTCGTACGTCAAGGTCAAAGAAGGTAAGTGGGCTAGGGCTAAGGACCTGACCTATTACTGGGCCCTACCTTATTTAAACCTCGACCTAGTAGGTGGGCTCAAGTGGGTCGGATCACATCGGGCCATCAAGGTCGGGTTCAGATTTACGATTATCACAAGCACCCATACATCTGGGCCACAGCTAAAAGCGTTAACTTCGAGTTGAGGGTCACAATGCACCAAGGAGTAATTGGACCGGGTCAAACTTAATAGGCCATTGTGCGTGACAGTTATGCTGCCATGTGTCGAACACGTATAGGTGGAAGGGGTGCTACCTTAGATGAAGGACACGTGGCTCCCTCTAAGGTCAGGATTGTGAGACTTTTGACCTTCCTCTAACCCCTATAAATACCCTTTTTTCACCTCATTTTTCACTTTTTCACTCTCAAATCTCTGTAAAAGCAGATCGAGGTCAGGGCTTTAGAGGATTTGTGAACGACCAACTTTAAGAGGTAAGTGCTCGAGCTTTTAAGATATTTATTTTTAGTTAGTACTATCGAGTAGTGGTAGTGAGGGGTCGAGTAGTAGCAGTAGTCGATCCTCTAGGAGTTCGACCATAAGAAGCCCCGAGGACATAGGTGCAGCCATTGTCTCTCTAGCAGTGCCTTTAAACTTGCACCTCGAGGGCGGGACTGGCCTGACATACCCTAGAAAATCGACTAAATACAAAGAACACATAGTTATAAAGGTTGCTAGGGAGTTCAGGGTCATGCCCCAATGTTATGTGAGGACCCCTGAGCCTAATGATACCGTTGTAGATGCTCGAGTGGAGGAGATGACTTTTTTTAAAGATGCCCTTAAGGCCGGACTTAGAGGACCCGTTCACCCATTCTTTGTCCATTTTCTAAACTTTTGTCTAATGTGCCTAGGCCAATTAGTCCCGAACAGTTGGAGGCTTTTAGTTTATTTTTTCATTTTATGTAGATGCCTCGAGATCGAGCCAAGAGTCGAACTCTTGAGGGCGGTGTTTGACCTGAAGTTTGCCCCTAGGTATAACTGTTTTGCCTACTTGTCGACCAATGAGAGATTTAGAACTCCTGACACCCTAAGCTCTCTTCGGGGATGGAAATGATGGTTATTTTTTGTGAAACCCCAGGACCCCGACCAGACATTCAGCCCGAGGTAGGAAATCCCAACTAAAGATAAGTTCAACGAGAGTCAGGAGTATGTCGAGGTTTTAGAGAGAGATAGGTTGAGGTTAGTAAACCATGACCCCCTTGCAGATAAGATCAATTATCTCCTCGAGGATGACACCCTCAACCTTGCAAATGTAAGAGGGCTTGAGGGTAAGATCCTCTCATCCTTTTTTTTATTTACATGAGCTCGTGCTAATACTTTGTTATTTGTGGAGTTAGAGATGTTTTTTAATCCCTCAACCCTCTTTGCCAATGTCTACTAGAGGGCCAAGGGCCCAAAGTCAAAGGTACCCGTTCCATCCAAAGGAAAGAAGTGGGCTCGAGAGCCATCCTCGAGCAAGATTCCAACTGGGCAGGGTCAAATATCACGGCCTCAACTTTCGCCTTGCCCCCCAGCACGTGCCTCTACGCCCCGAGGCACTCCAGAGGTTGTGGACTTAGAGGAAGGTACATCTTTACCCCAATCGACACTGGAAGAACATGTTCGATGTCTACTCATCCCAAGCTTGGTGACGAAGTACCAGGAACAGGTTGATCCTAAAGAGGGAGTAAGGGCGCTCGAGCTTGTTACTTTAAAGGTATGCTATTGACTTTGAGCTAATATCCCCCTTTTTTGATACTATATTCACAAGCTCGATCTCACAAGCTCTGAGCGTGGCCCGAGGTTTGGCTTTGAAGAGTTTGGAATCTTCAAGCAAGAGGGCTGAGCTCGAGGCCCAAAATGAGAAGAAAAAGAGGCGTATTAGAGAGCTCAAGGTTGAGCGTGACCTCGCTAGAATTGAAATGAGGAAAGTTCAAGATCAAATGGGGCGACTAAGGATGAGGTCGAAGAAGCCAAGCTCGTGCTTATGTATGCTAAGAAAGACTTCGAGGGATAGATGGCATGGGCTCGAGATCGAGCGATCGTGGAATTCAAGAAGTCAAAAGAATATGAGACGTCACTTTGGGAGTACGGTTCGAGATCGTATCACTATGGGCTGAGGTTGGCTCGATCATTTTTGAGGTCCAAACTCCCTGAGGAGCTAAAGCCTGTTGTTGAGGAGCTCAAATCAATCAACGAGCTGGCAAATGAGCTCGAACTTTCAGCCTCTAAGGTCGAGGAGGGAGATGAAGATGGGGAGGGAGCTGAGACTCCTGACCAGGGCGATCCTGTTGATGCCATCGATCTTGATTGACCCGTACCCTGATCCTAACCAGTTCTATCTTTTGTTTGTTCTTTCGTTTTGCAAAAAAATGTACAAATACATTGCCTGAACTGGGCCTTTCATTAATGAAGGTCGATGGTTTCTTTTTATTTAATGTTCATGTATATAGATAGCTCGTGTGCAATCTTTTGAGCCTCGTTTTATTCCAATTTTTAGCTCGTGCTTCACTCTTGTCCATTTTCGGGCAACCAAGCACGAGCTCTATCACAAATGAGCTCGAGTTTTACGGTTCAATTTTGAGCAACCAAGCTCGAGCTCTAATGGAAATAACGTCGAGTTCAGTGTAACGATTAAATCGAGCGTCTTACTATACCAATGTTTGGCCAGATTAGTCCGAGTTCGATATAGTGTTTAACTCGAGTATGATACAATATTTAACTCGAGAACCTTACTTAGCTAGTGTTCGGCCAAGTAAGCTCATGTTCGATAGGGTAGTCAATTCGATTGCTTTGTTCGCCAGCGCTTGGTTATACGAGCTCGAGTTTTAACCTTTAATTGGCTCGAGTGTCATACTTGGCCATGTTTTGGGCCTACTGAGCTAGAGTTCTAAATGTTAAATAGCTCGATCGTTGTCCTTGGCCATGTTTTAGGCCAATGAGCTCGATGCTCAAGCGTTAGTTAGCTCGAGACTTTTGATATTTTTTGGAAATTTATCGTACCCAATCTCGACCTTGGATTTTTTTTTTTTTTTTTTTTTTTTTTTTTTTTTTTTTTTTTTTTTTTTTTTTTTGTTTTTTT
>CAIGRN010096413.1:0-26930 GCA_903798345.1 Fraxinus anomala
ATAATATACATTAATTATTTCTACCTATGCCACCTCACCTATCTCATCCTATCACCCCACTACACCACCTTCCCTTCACCTTTCCACGGGAGACGGCCATCGACTCCGGTGATTACTCCGACGGTCGTTCCGACTACAGTTTCGGCGACCGCTTCGATAACAACTCCGGCTGTCACTCCGACGACTTTCCCAGCGGTCGCTCCGACGACTTAGAAATTTTCAGAAATTTAAAAATTGGAAATCACACCCCCACCCCCATAGATCTACCTACCACCACCCTCATTCGCTAACACGTGTCATCCGTGCTTAATTGTGATCAAATTTGTCTTCGATGTGACTTATTGTGACCAAATTTGTATTGAGTGTGACTGTCTATGACCAAGTCAATCTCAAGTTACAATCAGTCACTACCAAGGCCAGCACCTCAAAAATCATAACAAAACATGCTGCAAAATCACCACAAAAACCATAGAAAATCACTCCAAAATCACCAAAGAAACTTCCACCACCACTACTACAACACCGCACACGACCACCTACAACGCACACAGCACCACACGATCCAGTCAACCATCGCGCCTATAGCACCACAGAGCACATCACCAGGAGATGGATTAACCGTGACCAACTTTGTCTTCGATGTAACTATCTGCGACCAAATTTGTATTGAGTGTGCTCATCTGTGATCAAGTCAATCTCAAGTCACAATCGGTCACAATCAACACAAAATTGGTCATAAACAACAACTGCTCCCAGCGGTAGTGGCGTCTTGTTGTGCAGCTGAAAGACAGGGAGAGAGAGAAAGGGTAAAGTGAGCAGTGGTAATGGAGAAGAGAGAGAAGTCGAGAAATGATTTTTGCGGTTAACCACCATAACCAGTTAACCACAGCCAACAACAGTTAACATCCAATGACAGTAACAAAAACCATGGTGTTTCTTGTAGATTTGCTTCGCGCAGCGGTGGCCTGTGCCGACAGATCTCATGCCCGACTTGGCCACCATCACCACCATGAGGCGGTGTTCGTCGGGGTAGAATGAGGAATAGCATGAAGCGACCTATGATGATGGTGGTGGTGTTAGGTTGCTTCGCACGGCTCCACTCCGACAGCTTCGAGTCCGGCGGGTCCTTTCCAACAGAGAGGGAACTAAGAATAGAGATAGAGAAGTAAGCGAGGTAGAGAGTTAAGGGCGGTGATGGGGCTGGGCGATAACGACGGGAGGGAGGCGATTGGTTGGTTTACAGAGAGAATGTAGTAGTGTAAATTGAGAGAGGATTGTGGGTTAGTGAGTAGATCTTCCACCAGATCGACGGTGACTATGATGGTGGTGATTCTGAGATTGAAAATGGATTAAAGAAGGGCAATGGTGTTAAAATGGGTGTGAAACTGAATTAGGTTTAATTGTACGTGGAATCAGGTGTGCGCGCGGGGATGGGTTGGGGTATGGAAGAAGATATTTATGAGTTGTAGTGGAGTATAATAATGTGTTTTTAAATTTAAAAATAATTATAACCTGATTATTGAATAAAAATCCTTAGTAACTGATTTTTGAAATTGGAAATTAAAATGTAGGTTTTAGGTAATTTTTCCTAGATGTAACCTAGTGGTAAATGTGTTTGTTTGGGCCTAAAACATTTAAATTCAGCTTTCAAATCCCAACCTCGAGTTTTATTTCCTTAATCCGTGCTTCCAATATTAATTACATTAGCATTGGCTTTTTAGATTTCTCCACGTGAAATATACAAATTAATATCGTGATAAGTAAAGTTGATAAACACTATTTGATTGGTATTTTTACGTATGGTTAACTAAAAGATTACTTTATATTTTTTTCGAACTTTTATGAATGATGAGTACGTTTTATGCACTTATTTATGTCATATTATTAAGATTTTATATCGTCAAAGTGTTGATTTCTACTTAAATTAGGTTATTTTCTTTTGTTTTAGTGTTGGATTCGTTTCTAAGCAATTTGAAAAGAAGAAGAATCAATTAGCTATTAAATAGAAATTTGTGGACTAATTCTCACTTGAATAAAAGTTGGAGGATCAAAATTGAGGAGAGAATGAAGAAAATGACTAACTTGCATTATATGAGAGAATTGAGGATTTGGAAGCAAGCATTAACCTAATTGGGCTTTTCAATTTTTTATTTTTTATTTTTTTACTTGGACTTGTAATTCTAACCAACTTCAATGACACATGGACTTGACTCCTTTTTAGCTTAAAGAAACTGGCGGCCTGGACTAATTTGAACGGAAATTATCAAAAGGAAATTGTGCCAATATTTTTTTATAAATATTTAGAATATACCATGCATGTTATGAAAAGAAATAATAAAAGTCAATAAATTTGTACGTGTTATAATGAGAATCAAGACCCTATATTTATAAGGAATGATTATGGATACAATGATAATAATTTCTAAGGTTGTAGGGGTACAATTGTCATTCACTGATAAACTTACCATTTACAACTTCTTCTTGAATGATACATTACAAAAATATATGTCTCATTATAACTTTGTTAAGAAAACCCAATGGGATAAAATTTGATTAAAGGAAAAAAAGTAAAGTTGCTCCCTTTGATTTCAAATCTTGTATTAATTCATCCTTATCTTATACATCAATGTCTTCAAAAAATTCTAATGGGACAAAATATGATAACTATAGCAAGACGATGATTCAAAAAATAACTCTTGTTGATCTTTTTGTCGGTATCATACATATAAAAGCATTATTTTGAGGGTAAATATCTTGTATGTTATAAATATTCATTACACAAAGAATATGTCTCGTTACAATTTTATTAAGAAAAATCCCGAGGGAAAAATCTTAATGAAGGAAAAAGAATACATTTATTATTTTGAATATGCCACAAAGGTGTCTAATTAAAAATCTTACCATGAAAACCTAATGGAACAAACATTGGTCAATGAAAAAAGAGTCCAATACGTATTTACTCCTCATCATAATAATATTACTTGAATTATACATCGGACATATTAAATCCTTCAAGGATAGTATTAAAACCATACAAGATAAATTGTCTGTAATCACATTTATTACATGTATATCAAATTTCATGCACGTCACACTAATGGAATAGAGACTTGTGATTACATTCACCATGTGATAATTTATCTATTTATACAAGTCTTCACAAATTTCATTATGTAAGAGTCGTACATTTCATATTACAACTTTACTTTTCTTGTTTCCTTTTCGCATGAGTATACATCTTTAGATTCTTAGGACTTTGGGTTTCTCTAGTAAATTTAATTTAGAATTGCGTCATTTTTATTTGGCCAATTATTACTTCGATCGATATATTCCGACGCATTTATTTCAATTCCTCACTATATGATGCAATATATCGTGTGTAAAAATGTCGTCGACAACTTTTTCTTTCTTTTTCGATTCTATTTCTTTTCCCATAATGACATAATCGATTGAGATATCTCAACTTTCAACATATTAAGTATATGTACCTTTTCTGAGATTTTATAATTTGTTATATCTAAATACTCATTAAGCATTACGAGTATATGTCTTATTAATGGATTCATCTTTGCTAATTGTCCCATTTTCGTTTAGAGATTTTGTATTAGAATAGAATATAATCACGCTCCAGACTGCCTTAAATTTATCAAATATAATATTAATGAATTGTCCTTCTAGAAGTCAATTTGAGTTGGAGAATTTAAAGATGGTGTGTGACAGTGTTAATCTCTTTGGTCAGTAAATGAATTTAAATGAATTATCCATCTAACTTCTGATTCCAATTGCCTTTGTGATGATTGCATTTTTACATTGTTTTCAGTTTTTTAATTCATCCATCTAATGCTGAGAGAAATGTCCAATCAAAATTGATAATCGCCAAATTGCATTATTAATGTCATCCATTTGAGATAAGGGTTCAAACTACGTATTTTTTTCAAGCATTCTTTACTTTCTATCTCAGTGTATTATGGTGGATTAATTTTGCATATGCTCCATTATCAAAATAGTTTGATGGAAAAATTAGGTTTTGATCATAACCCAATTATAATGTTGGCATGATGCGTAATAGTTTTCCCTAAAAAGAAATCAGAAGTACTTTGTTCTCAATTAAATTAATTGGACGCATTTAACAAGTAATAATGTTAAACCATTTATTGATATTGTGACCTCGAAAAACGTGACGCTTATGTAGACAACGAATGTTGGGCTCACTCACGCCAAGTCAAGCAAATTCCAGCGCGTTTTGACTGGAGTACCAGTAAAAAGCGGGATGAACGTAAATGCGGGAGATGCTTCACAGTGTGAGGCAAAAGTGTTCAAGCACCGACATGTGGAACAAAGATGATTGAGCTAACAACAATCACCAATCAAATACCAAAGTAAACCAATAAAAATATCAAACTAATGTATATGGAAAAAAAACAAGATGATATGTATAAAATTTGCAAGATCATTTGTATTATCAAGGATAAAAGGTTCAAGAGTCTAAAGTCCAAGAATCCAACCCTTTTTCAGTTACAAGAAATGCCTATTTATAGTGCTTCGATCAACGTGGAGTTCATTGGATCAGAACCATGTGGCTTCATCTCTTTGACCGAGACTTCACATCATTGTCTATCATACAATAAATACATTGATAATCTGTCAGCCGCTCTATACAATAGGTTAACATACCTGACATTCTTTATTACAAACGTTACATAAATCATTTCTAAAGATCGCCTAAAGATTTTGTAAAAGATAACTCCAGCTTCATAAGTTTCAGGTGAATTAAGGGCCTCAGAAGAATCTTATTGTTGGTCCTCTGTGTGTATAGCTTCAACTTCTTACATTGCTTTATGTAGTGCTTACGTAAGAGCTTCAATCATTCATATGATTTATCTTTGACTATTGGGTCTTTGTCGACTTTTCTACCTACGTGGTTTGCTACGTGACACTTTGACTTGAGCCTCGATGGCGAAGCTTAACAATAGCCCCCCCAAGTATCGGCATGATTATTTATGTAATGCATGAATTTGTATATAAAAAATTTTTTTGAAGGGGGGAGGTTTGCCATATCACAAATATCTCAACCAACACTTATCAAAATGTTGAAATTTAGGATCACTAGTATTAACAAGATACACCGTCTTGATTGTATAATCTGAAAATTATGTTCATAATTTATAATTCAAACAGTAATTTAGCAAATTTTAGGTTGCTAACACCATGTAATTTTTTAGTAGATGTATCAAATCTATTAGATACAAATAATAGCTAGATGGTTAACATAGAAGGTGACGAGACCCATTTATCACCATGATTAATTTTCATAATTATAGGGAATTCAATCATTATTTAGCTAGTGATGTATCAATTGTCGATAAAAAAACAAATATTATATAAGAGTTCATTGGATTGAAGAATCTTTTGGTTCTTCATTGAATAGTCGAATTCTCAATTTTGCATCATTATTGATCTAGTGATGATCTAATTAAACATGCCAAACAATAAACTATAGGAGTTATTGAACTTCTGGTTCAAAACAATATTTTTTTTCTTTTCAAAATAGTCACTAAAAGTTAATTTAGTGTACCAATTAAGAAACATTATTACAAACTTAATAGGTTTCTTTTTTGTTAAGTGGAGAATAAATTACTAAAAATAATAAGTTTATTCCTTCATATCACATAAATATTGACTCTTCTCAAATCTCAAAATAATATTTTTCAGGAATATTAATATAAATAAACTATTGCTTCAAAAGCAATTAATTAAAATTTGAATTATCCAGAATCAATACAATTTTACATTAAATGTCTAAATTACGATTCTTCAAAAATAACCGTATAATATTCTTTAAGAATATTAATAAATATAAAAATGTGCTTCTTTTAGAGCAACACGGTATTTTTCAAGAATATTGATTTGTATTAATGATTCAAACAATTATGCAATATTATTGTCAAATATTTAAATGTCTGAATCGTATTTTCGTTCCAGAATAACAACAATAATGAGCTCTTCAGGAGTAATAACATACGATTGTTTAGAATAATAAATTATATAAGGATTTACTTTTCATGATTAATGATGTAAAGATTTACTCTTCAAAAGTAAAAACATAATTTATGTTATATTTTATATTATTATGCTCTTCGAGAGCAAGTAAAACCTAACTAGAATATTAATGAGAATTATAATGTGCTACTTCAAGAATATGTTTTGTTTTATTATTACTTTTTCAAGAGTAATATATCAATATTTTTCTAGAATATCGAAAATTATAAGTTATGCTCTTCAGGAACAAGTAATGTTATTCTGAAATATTAATTATAATATTGTGAAACTTAAGGACAACAATAAATTATTATTTCGAAACATTAACTCTTTAAAAATCATATGTTTGCTTTTTTTAGAGCAATATATCAATATTTTTTTAGAATATTAATTATAATATTGTGCTATTTATGAAGTAATAATAATTTTATAATAGACAAATATAATAATATTAAATTCATAAATTATACTACGTATTAAAAGAATAGAACTTAATAATTAATTGAATGATAAATACTGCTTCAGCAAACATAGCTACACGGGCCAGAATATAAAACCATTACACACAGTCAATACACATTTTCTTTTATTGAATGGCGTGCTGATGGGATATGAAGAATGGTTCAAGTCTTCAAGAAATATGACCCCTTTTTTTATTCTATTATTTTTAAAATACAAATTTCCTCTCTTTTTTTAATTACACATTTTTAATAAATTCAAAAAATTTCCTCATTTTTCAATCACGCATTCTACATTAATCTATTATTTAAAAAATGCATTCCTTGCCAAATAATGAAGATCAAATAAAGGCTGAAACAACTGCACAATTTTTTTATTGAATTGAAGGATATTAAGTCCATGTTTATCTATCATTAATCTAAAATTCTGTTTGCTATAATAAGATTTTCCACCACACATTCACACAATAAAATATTTTACATACAAAATCAATAAAATTACTTTAAATTTCAACCACACATTCTCTAAAAAATACTATTTAAAATTCCATTCTTCTACCAATAATGAGAAATAAACAAGCTGTAATTTTTGACTTGTACACAAATTGAGAGAAGACATGAATAAATATTGACAGGCAAGAATTGATACACAAATACATGCAAAAGCAGAGTACATAATGAATTTATACGCAGACATGGCATTAGTAAATTAAAATAATAATAATTTGGAATGAAAAGTATTCGTTATCTTTGCATCCTAACTTTGACTAAAATACATTAACGAAATAGTAGAATGCGTAAACCCCACACAAAACAAAACAAGGGAGTCCACGTTCAATAAAAAAAATTAATAAACCACCTATTGGGGTTGGACCTCGGTGTACATACAGTAAAATTCTACAAATAATTTGGCAAACACTTTTTCGGGTGTAATGATTGGCGGTAGAATTTGGGTATACAAGAAACAAATTGAGGCAGTGTCACATAATCATTGCAGCAGAAATAATATCATTCCAACGGGCGTATACATAAAATTCACGTGTTATCAAATTAATTTTAATTTACATGATAAATAATTATACTTATAAAACTTATTACCTTCTAACTAATTCACTTTGATTTTGAGAGGGTTGTGCCGATAACGTGTTATAAGTTAAAGAGAAAATAGAAGAAATTAGATAAATCAATAGATTTATGTGTATTTTATTGAGAACCAAAATCCTATATTTATAAAGAAGGATTATTGATATAATGATAATAATTTTTAATGTTGTAGGGATACAACTGTCATTCACTAATAAACTTACAATTTATAAAAAAATTTAAAATTTTCAAAATATATCATTAGAAAATCAAATATACACGTGGAATCCTCGGAAAATCTGCGGATAACCATGCTGGTTTATTACCAACTAGAAAATTCAAATCTGTCTCAAGAAGGTAGGTCTTAGCGGGTATATATCTTAATTAAAATTTAAACCTGTTTCCAGTAAATACTAAATATACCAATAATTTTGATATCTTAACTATTAATCTTAAACTTTGCCTTGTTTGAGCCCCATTGTGAAAATAAAAAATTAAAAAAAAAAAATATATATATATATATAGTGATTTTGAGAGAATGTGTGGTTAAAAAATAGGAAAAATTTTCAATTTTATTGAAAAATGTGTTGTTGAAAATGAGTTTTGAAAAAATTGAGCATGTTCTCTTTACCATTTTCAAGCAATTTTCTATTTTCGATTTTTCTAAAAAGTGAAAAATCGTTCTATTTCCCACTTTCAAAAACGCGTTTTTGAAAACAAGTTAAAAATTTACAAAGAAAACCTTGTCATTTTGAGTTCAGTTATAATCAAGTCAAAATTTTCAAAACACGTTTTAGGTGTTTTCAAAATAATTTTTCAAAATATCAAAAAGAATGTATTTTCAACAATTTTAAAATAAACGCTCAAAATACAAAACTCAAAATAAATTCACACGGCAAAACTGAACATTTCCAAATTTTTGAAAAAAATGGGCTCAAACAAGATTTTTATTTTCTTTAGTCAATGATTACTGCCCGCACACCCATTAATGGAAGCATTCATTTAACTGATGCAGCCATAGAAAAGAGAAGTCAAAATTGAGCTGATAAAATCAAGATGATGCAGCCATAGAAAAGAGAAGTCAAAATTGAGCAGATAAAATCAAGATTGCCAGCAAAGCCATGACGTTCTTGAACATGTAACTTTCTACAAGAGCCGTGAAGACTGAAGTCTCCCCTATGAGTATTCTCCAAGAATATACTCTTCTTCATTTACTTGATAATAATACAAATATATATACATGTATAAATCTAGGAGAAGCTTAATCTAGCCTCTCTCTTGTTTTTTATAGTTGACCTGAACTAAAGAGCCAAATTAAATGGCAGAAACAAAGAAAGCAGAGCTTGTTTTCATTCCTGCTCCAGGAATGGGTCACGTGGCATCAACTATTGAGATGGCTAAGCTTCTCACTGATAGAGATGAACGCCTCTCAATCACTGTCTTCATCATGAAGGTGCCAATGGAGTCGAAGACCGATTCCTTGTCCCTAAAATCCAATTCGCGCGTACGTTTCATAGAATTTTCTCTCGGCCTGCCCATCACGCCCAACAGCCTTCTCACACATTTCATCGAAAGCCACAAGGATCCCGTAAGACATGCTGTAGCGAAAATAGTCCATGATGAGTCCAACTCGATTAGACTTGCTGGATTTGTTATTGATATGTTCTGCACAACCATGATCGACATAGCCAATGAGTTTGGGGTCCCAACTTATGTCTTCTTTACATCTAGCGCAGCAGTGCTTGGCTTCTTCTTCCATTTGCAGAGTCTTAGCGACAAACAGAACCTGGACGTCACTGAGTACAAGAACTCGGATGCTGAGTTATTGGTTCCAACGTATATAAATCAGGTTCCTGCTAAAGTGTTTCCTTCTAATTTCTTTGAAAAGGATGGCTTGGCTAGGTTCCTCAGCATGGCGAGAGAGTTTAGAATGACCAAGGGAATTATGATAAATACCTTCTGGGATTTGGAAGCCTATGCAATGAAGTCCCTCTCTGATTATGAGAATATCCCATCGGTCTACTCAATAGGCCCGATACTTCATGTTAAGGCTAAAAGTGACGACAACAAAGAATGTAATGAGATCATGAAGTGGCTAGACGAACAACCTGTTTCTTCTGTTGTGTTTCTTTGCTTTGGAAGTATGGGATATTTTAATGGTGACCAGGTAAAAGAGATTGCGATTGCACTTGAACAGAGTGGCCACCGGTTCTTGTGGTCGTTGAGAAAGCCTCCTCCCAAGGGCAGGTTCGAGTATCCATCGGAGTACGAAAATCCTGATGACGTATTGCCAGAAGGGTTCTTGCAACGCACTGCAGGATTCGGGAAGGTAATAGGATGGGCGCCACAAGTAGCCGTCTTATCTCACCCTTCGGTGGGAGGCTTTGTGTCTCATTGTGGGTGGAACTCGACTTTGGAAAGTGTTTGGTGTGGAGTGCCAATAGCAGCATGGCCAATGTATGCCGAGCAGCAATTTAATGCGTTCGAGTTGGTGAAGGACTTGGGAATTGCTGTGGAGATTAAGATGGACTATAGGAGTGGCAGTGATGTGATTGTGGAGGCTGAAGAAATAGAGAAGGGAATCAGTAGCCTAATGGAGCCTGAAAGTGAAATGAGGACTAAGATAAAACAGATGAAATATAACAGTAGAATGACTTTGATGGAAGGTGGCTCGTCGTATGATTTCTTGAGATGTTTCATTGACAATGTCATTGATAATATTCCATGATGGATTTGTTTTTCAGGAGACTAACTGGCATGTCTACAACACTGGACAGTGTTGATAAAGAGAAAATGAGTTTATGCCAGCAATGAAGATGAAGCTTATGGTTATTTATTAAATACTATCTTTGACGTCCTAGATATATTTAAGTATTTTACTTTCCTAGGAGCATATGTTACAATTAAGTAATGTTATTTATCTTATGATTTGGTGCATATACAAAAACTGTTTTACACTCAAATTTTTGCTTGGGATAATTTGATAATTTATATTGGATTACAAGTCCAAGATAAATTACTATGATCCTGTTCTTATATCTTCTGGAACTTTGGTATCTTAAGCCCGAATTTAACATTTTACAGGGGAAAAACCTTGGAAATGGATGTAAAGAAAATAAAAATCAGGAGAAGATTAATCGAGTAACAGGGAATTAATTTCAGCTCTTCAGTTGAGACTTTACTTCAGTTCTTAGTTTTTCAAACTATATTTTGCAGTCGAATTTTGATGCTACGAAAAATCGTACATGTTGATTTATGAACTTCATGACTGAGAATGAGTACAAATAAGATCTTCCGGTACATGAAACAAAGGCGTTTAGGGTGTTACGAGTGTTCCGAGCTCGAGCATCGGCCATGAAACCTCCAAGTAGCATCGGCCATGAAACCTCCAAGTTGTGCCAGTGTTGGCGCCGGTGCCAGATGAGAATTTCTATGACTTAGCAATTGAGTTAGCATGGCAACTTGTTTGATGGTGATGCTACCAAAAGTCGTTACCTGAATGATCTCTTACTGGCTGATCGAACTCTGCACACTCCAGTCTCCAATACCTGAAACAAAGGCGTCGATGTGTGTCCTCGTCGCCCCTCCGATGCTTAAGTTAGATAGAAAATTTTATGCGTGAGGCTATATGCTGAAATATAATTTAAAGCGTACCTGAAAATAATGTTTGGTCCTGTATTTATAGATGTGGGAAGTTGAGTCCTAAAAGGACTTAATCACCTGTGGCACTTATCCTTGTTATACAAGGTGTTCGGATTGCATCAGAACACTGCAATTTGGGTTAGACATGAATTTGCAATAAGCTAGGAATTTGTGGTTGAATATGACTACTATTTGCAGTGGCCGTACATCAAGGTCAAAGAAGGTACGTGGGCTAGGGGCAAATGACCCGACCTGTCTCTTAGCCCGAACTTGTATAAGCCTCGACCTCACAGATGGGCCAATTGGGCCGGATCACATAGGGCCAAATAAGTCGGGTTCGGGTTTATAGTCATCAGATGGAGTTCTTCGAATGCTCCTACGGTAATCACTGTTGGTTGGAGAGCTCGTATTTATGATGATTCTTCTTGATGAATTGGGGGATCTGCAATAGGAGATGGGTTCGGAGCAGATGAGCTTGCTGGAAAAATACTTGAACGTGTATTAACCATGGTTTTTTGTAGCAATTTCCACATACGGCCACCAATAATGCTACTAAAAATTGTACATGTTGATTTTCGAGATTGACGATTGAGAATGAGTACGAATAAGATCTTACAGTACCTGAAACAAACCCCTCCAATGTTTAAGTTATAGAAAGAATTTATGCACGAGTCTATAGACTGAAAATTATGTAAATGCATACCTGAATAATGATTATAAGCTTTGTATTTATAGATGTGTATAGTTCATTCCTGATAGGGCTTGGTTAGCTATGTATCCTCATCCTTAGAAGTCTACTTGAGATGAGTATTGAGTTACAATTGTAAGTATAATCATAATTCAACTATAATATTTACAGAGATAAACTTCTTTTAGATATAAGTCTTGAATTGAGATGTTTGGATAGGTTTAGAATCCTTGGTAAGTAGGATCAGTCTATGAGCAGGAAGATCTTTGAGTTTGGTAAAGGAAAGTGCTTGAGGACACAACGTGTTTTGGTCAAAATATCTCGAGGACTCACCTTGAGGATGGTCATCACCAAAATATTGTAAGAACTATAATGCTAGTCCTTGGGATACCTCAAGGACTACTTCAAGCCCGATGATGAGGGGTCTCATATTAGTGACTAGCGATCCTCGGGACTTAGAGAGCTCGAGATGAACAATCATGACCATATCAGATTTAATGGAAAATTAATTGGTATTTTGCAAGTAAATTCTGGTAATTTAGTGAATGGTTTTATTAGATTGCTCGTTAAGATTTTGTGAAGAGAGGAAGAGAAAAGGAGAAGAAACCATATTTAACAAACCAATTAGTAGATTGACATCGACCACCATGGGAGGATCATCTTGCAGCAATATAAAGTCCTCACATAAGGCTTATAAATGGTCAGTGAGATCAGAAGAGCCATATCCCCACTAGACAAGGGCGATGGAGACTATGCAAGTGTAGAATGGGGGCTTGATTACTTTCACTAAAGAAGAGCTTAAATGGATTTCATGTCCCATGAAATGACTGCTCGTGATCTCCATGGCCAGTGGTGGATTCAGGATATTGAATCAACTAGTGCGACCAGTTGACCACTGCAATAGCAAAATTGTTTATTAATATTTAATTTAAATAATATTTAAAAAAATTCAATCGATATATAAATATACTAAAACGTAAAAGTCATATACATATGAAAATATAATTCAATACAATCCAAAATAATTAATATATATATTTGTCAATTATATACAGATAATTAAGTTTCAGTTTTTTCGAATTTAAACAAGACGAAGTTTATACTTAAAACATGATTAAACGGAAATGACAAACTCGAATTTAGTCGAAGTTTATGCAAAATTTTTAAAACAATAATTTTTAGAATTAGAACTATTTTTGACTTAATGTTTCTCGAACTTTTACAAGAAAAAAGAAAATAGCGCTTAAATTCTCCAAATTTAATTTTACAATATAAATCGATAAAATCTAATACTAAAAGTATATATTATGAAATAATTTTTTGAGTCAATAATTTTTTTAAAAATGATATTTCCGAAACGAAAACTAATAATATATAATTGTTTAGGTTTTCAATTTAATTTGTTAAAAAGAAATTAAAAGGAGGAGATGATTGGAGCACTTCACAATACAAGAAACACCATTTATTGATTAAAAATTGGTACAGTTTTTATTTATTATTTGTCAAAACATTAAAAAAAAAGTGAAAGTGACAGGAATGGAACACCAATCATCTGGCATGAAAAGTTAGCACTCAACCATTTGAACTACATTGCTTATCCTATAACAATTATTCACTAATGTTTATATATATTTAATTTAAAATATTCCTTTAATTTTTTTCTCGACGAATCTAGTACAGGCGGCCGTTCTATCACACATTCTCTATCAATTTACTATTTTAAAATACATTCTTCTAAAATATTGTGGTTAATAATATGAAATTGGATTGTAATTGGTTCTCAAGCCTTCTCTTGTTAATGGAAACATCCAATGAACACGTGTAGATGAAAAAGATACATATATATATAATTTTATGGACAGCACAGCCATGACGTGATCTTATCTTGATTCTTGATCTCCAAGAATATATAATTTGTATACAAGGTGAAAGAGCTCTGAAGTCTCCTCTATGAGTGATCTCCAAGAATATACTGTTTCTTCATTTTCTCTATAATAATACGCTTATATATACATGTATAAATCTTGTAGAAGCTGAGCCAAGCAAAAAAATGGTAGAAACAAATAATGCAGAGCTTGTTTTCATTCCTATTCCTGGGATGGGTCACTTAGTACCAACTATCGAGATGGCTAAGCTTCTCACCGATAGAGATGAACGCCTCTCAATCACTGTTCTCATCATGAAGCTTCCAGTCGAGTCAAAGAGCGACTCTTATTCCCGAAAATCCAATTCGCGCATACGTTTTGTAGAAATTTCCCTCAACCAGCCTATTGCCCCCAACAACTTTGTCTTCCATTTCATTGAAAGCCACAAGGATCCAGTTAGAGATGCTGTTGCGAAAATGGTCCGTGATGAGTCTATTAGACTAGCTGGATTTGTTATTGACATGTTCTGCACAACTATGATCGACATAGCTAATGAGTTTGGGGTCCCGACTTATGTCTTCAATACAGTTAGTGCAGCAAGGCTTGGGCTCAACTTCCATATGCAGAGTCTCTGCGACGAACAGAACCTGGACGTGACTGAGTACAAGGACTCGGATGCTGAGTTATTGGTTCCAACATATATAAATCCGGTTCCTGGTAAAGTGTTTCCTTCTAGATTCTTTGACGAGGATGGTTTAACTATGCTCCTCCGCATGGCAAGAAGGTTTAGAGAGACCAAGGGAATTCTGATAAACACCTTCTTGGATTTAGAAGCCTATGCATTGAAATCCCTCTCTGCTGATGATAAGATCCCCGCGGTCTACCCAATAGGACCGATACTTCATGTTGAGGCGAAAAGTGACAACAAGAAAGATTGTGATGAGATCATGAAGTGGCTTGACGAACAACCTTTTTCGTCAGTCGTTTTTCTTTGCTTTGGAAGTATGGGATACTTTGATGGAGACCAGGTTAAAGAGATTGCAATTGCACTTGAACAGAGTAACCACCGGTTCTTGTGGTCGTTGAGAAAGCCTCCTCCTAAAGACAGTCTCCAGGGTCCATCAGAGTATGAAAATCCTGAAGAAGTACTGCCAGAAGGGTTCTTGCAACGCACTGCAGGATTTGGGAAGGTGATAGGATGGGCCCCACAAGTAGCCGTCTTATCTAACCCTTCGGTGGGAGGCTTCGTGTCGCATTGTGGGTGGAACTCGACTTTGGAAAGTGTTTGGTGTGGAGTGCCAATAGCAGCATGGCCAATGTATGCCGAGCAGCAAGCTAATGCGTTCGAGTTGGTGAAGGACTTGGGAATTGCTGTGGAGATTAAGATGGACTATAGGAGAGGCAGTGACGTGATTGTGAAGGCTGAAGAAATAGAGAGGGGAATCAGGCTCGTAATGGAGCCCGAGAGTGAAATGAGGACTAGGATGAAACAGTTGAAAAACAAGAGTAGAATGGCTTTGATGGAAGGTGGGTCATCCTACGATTTCTTGAGATGTTTCATTGACAATGTCTTCGATAACATTGCATGATGGGTTAGTTTCGAGGAAACAAACTGACAATTCAACTATAAACCTTTTATCTATTGTATTGTTTTTACGCTTTTCATTACACGATTTGACTACCCGTGTTCTATGTCGAAAGTGACTTTTACTCTATATATGGATGAAATTTCAAATCGTTACCAAATAACAAATTATGATGTCTTATAAGAATATTAAACTAGATATTTACGTAGAAGAATATAATAAAAAAGTTTAAAATAGAAGAATCGAAAGTTGATAACATCGCATGTGTTATGACAAATTATGATGTCCTATAAGAATATTAAACTAGATATATATGTAGAATAATATAATAAAACAAGTTTAAAATAGAAGAATAGAAAGTTAATAACATCGCATGTGTTATGACATGTACGAAATCACGGATAAAGAAAATAATTGGTATACATTACTTGTACAATTTTCTTACCTTTAAAGGGTTTTCCTGCTTCTACGGAACTGATCTTTCAATCTTCTCGAGTATGTTCTTGAGACAATTACAGAGACGAGCGATATTGAACATGACTATATTGAATTTGGAACTAGCTATAAAGAAATGGGTAAGAGGCTTGATTATTCACTGAAATTTAGTGTTTGCTTCACTTTTGTCACTCTACTCTGAAAAGTTTAAATTAAGTCATCAAACTTCATTTTATATTTCAATATTGCCCCTCCTTCCAACCACTTTACATTTGGTTTTAGGTTGTTTAGTCAAGTTATATTTGACATTAATTATTATTATTATAATAAGGGATGATAACGGGACAAAATGATCATTTCCGTTTCTTGCTCCTCTAGAAATTTTTGAAATGCGAGACAAGTCAAGAAAGGAAACATGCTCCCCCTCAACACTCGTACACTGATACACAGAGAAACAAAGAAGATTACATAAAGCTCATAATTTATTCTCATCTTTTTCCTATTTTTGATGATGTTTTCCTCTCTTTTTGTTCCTTTTTATTTATTTATATAAGATAAAAAATATAAAAACAAAAAGCCAGTTTATTATTTATCATTTAACATATTATTATATGGGTTGACTCCTTGTCCGTTGTACATTAACGTTCGAATGTTGATGCATTTTCAAGTATTGTAAAGCATCAATTGGGGTTGTTTGATTTGAACTAATTTAATCCGTTGGAAGGATTATTCTTACTAATTTCACCTTTTCTTATATTGGGAATCAAATCACGCGTCATCCATCATCTTGGTTCGTACAAATAGAGCCAATGAACGCCACTGCACAGTTGCATCTGTCTATTATTTAAGGGTTTTGCATTTTTGCTAGAAAATTTTAACGGATGTTTTGATATAACTTGAGGCGTCAAAATATAATTTGACAGAAAAATTGAGGCCTTGTTTGTCACTTATTATTGTGTTGAAAATGGAATAATGAATAGTATTTTTTGAAAAATATGTTGTTGAAATTCAAAGTAACTTTATTGGTTTGTGCGTAAAATATTTTATTGGGTGAATATGTGGTGGAGAAAAATATTGTAACAAACAATATTTTGAAAAAATGATAGATAAACAAGAGTTGAATGCATTAAAAATAATTCAATTATGTAGTGCAGCGTAACATTACATCAAAACTCTATATTAAAGAAGAGACATACTTGATGTACATCATGCATGACACTCATCTCACAATGATGGGAGGTCCACAATTTTAAAAATCATGAGCCTCACACTTCTTAATCAGAGTAGTTTTAGTCTTAGGGTATGTTTGATGGAGATTATTGGGGAAAGAATGTATTTTAGAATATTAAATTGATAGAGAATGTGTGGTTGAAAAAGAATGAAAAGTTATTAATGTAATGGAAAATATTATTTTATTGAAAAATATATAGTTAAAAATAAGTAGAAAAATGAAAATGAAAATGAAAATATTGATCAAACAGCACCTTAATGTACACAAGATTCATTAAAGAATATGACTACGTTGCTTGATTCATTCTTTAAATGATGAAAGTAATACATCTTTCATCAATTACTCACCAAATACTGTACGAACGTTCGAGTGCTGTGGGTCCCACAAATAGCAGGGTTCCACATGGTTTAATAAAAGATTGTAGGAACATCCGCAAGTGGTCATCACATCCTTTTATGTCATCTTAGGTTTAAAAAAATGTAACAAAACTAACCACTACAAAATGAAAAGCTAGTCGGTCTCATTTTCTATTTTTTTTTTTCAAATTATATTTTTTCAATAAAATTTTTTTCCTACTTCTTAATTATGCATAGGAGTGGTCATTTTTTTTTTTTAGAACAGGTGAAATCGGATCGGAACCAAATAGAATTGGTTGATTCAGTTCCAATTCCTCTACTAAATGAGTCTATTTTGGCACCATATATCGAGAATCGATCGGTTCCGATCCGATTCTTGGTACTATTTTAAGAGCCAACGAAAAATTTAGTTCTTCCGAATCTCTCTTTTTGCTTACACCAAAACATACTAGATCTTTGAATACTAGACCCCAAAATTATCTTATGTTAAAATTTCATTTCTCACACACTTTTTCTTTTCTCCTTCAATGGACAATCTAAATTCAAGTCTAAATAATTTTATAAAATTTTTACAAATTAATAGTTTTAATGCAACACAATATGAAAAATATATTTTTAGTTCAATATTTTATAAGAATTCAAATTTCTCATTTTTTAAGTGATCGACTATCAAGAATCACGATTCTTCAAAATTATTAAAGATAATCAGGCTATTGTTAAATGAATTTTCTTAAAATTAATTTATCGTATATTCTGTATTTAATAATTTATCATTTTTCACCTTTAGAAGCTGATCATGAGTTTTGAAGTGGATTTTTGTTTATTACCTTATTTAATTGATTTTTTGTATTTTCAAATTTTCATACTCTATTTTTTTAATTTAATAAGTAATTTCATATTTTATTTATATAATTTTTTTCAATATAAAGAATCAGAGCCAAACCGGTTGGTTTGGTTCCGATTCGTTTCTATAGTTGAATATGGAATCAATTGTTCCATTTCTAAAATTCTTATTGGTACTCGATTGAATTCGATTTTCTATAGAACTACATTTAATCAGGTCGCGCTCACTCCTAACTACACATTTTTAAAACAATTCATTATTATAAAATTCATTTTACCACGAAAAATGGGGCTCAAACATAACCTTAAAGTCCCGTTAAGCGTTTATTTCGATTTAGTTTAGAATATTATTTTTAGTAGATTTTGATTAAAAAATTTAGCAAAATTTTATCAAACAATGCAGAAGTATTGACACTGTTCAATAGGGTCCTTACTTCGTGAAAGAGGCTGATTTGCAGATTGATTCAAAATGAGACGTTTCTAGCTAAATCAGTCTCAACTCGAATGATAAGTTAGCTCCTAATGCACTAATTGCTCTTTTTCGTTGTTTTTTGATAAAAAATGATGAAATATGTAATTAAAAGTTGATAAAAAATGTTAATTCCATAAATATATGTTATTAAAATTAATTGTTCACCTTAATTTATATTTTTAACAAAATTTTAAGCCAAACTAAACGAGCATTATTTTTGTTTTTGTAGCACTTTTTTTATGACGTAGAATGTTGATTAATTATTGTTGGGAGTTCTTTATATAATTTTTTTTCATAAACACATAAAAGATAAGTTACGAATGAATAAATAAAAAATATTTCTGATTTTCAAGAAATATAAGTTATGAATAATTAAATAAAACAGCAATTTCCTTTGTACAAAGGAATTGTTACCAGAATTGCTTTTTTTTTTTTTTCAAATTTCCAATAGGAAATCGTTTAAGTGTGTTTTATAGAAATTTTGGGAGTCATTTTTTGTACAAGAGCAGAACTGTAAATAAAATCAGAAATATTTCTGATTTTTCAGAAATATGTGATAAAAATCAAAAAGCAAGTACAGTCGTGAAAAAAGAAAAAGTTTACGTTGTGAAATTTGTTACTGTGGATACCCATAAATCACTGATATATGTAGTCCCTACCTCCCAAACCTCGATAGTCGATCCGCTTAACACATTCATCCGTTCTACCTCTGCTCCCACTCTCCACTATCTTGTTCTCACACAAAAAAGGGGCCGAATGCAGATTCAGGGCATGGAACTCCTCAAGATTCCTTTGCTACTTCCAATACTTTGCTACATTTTCTCTTTTGCAGGTACTCTTCTCTCCCTTTCCTCGTTTCAAGGAATTTATGTTGCCATTTGATTTGCATGAAAAATTATTATTCACTCTGTGGTGCATTTTCCAGATGGAGGCTCGATCGGGGTGAACTATGGTAGAATAGCCGACAATTTGCCGTCAGCATTGAAGGTGGTCGAGCTCATGAAGTCTCAGGGCATCCAGCGGGTGAAGATGTACGACACAGATCCGGCAGTTCTTAAGGCATTATCGGGGTCTGCAATTAAAGTTGTTGTCAATCTCCCAAATGAGCAACTCTCCAATGCTGCGAAACGTCCTTCTTTCGCCAATGCTTGGGTTCTTCGCAATGTGGTGTCCTACTACCCTTCCACCGCCATTGAAGCTATCGCCATTGGCAATGAAGTGTTCGTCGACACAAACAATACAACCCGGTTCCTCATCTCTGCCATGAAGAATATACATCAAGCTTTGGTCAAGTACAAACTCGATGACACCATTAAGGTGTCTTCTCCGGTTGCTCTTAGTGCATTGCAGAATTCTTATCCTTCCTCAGCCGGGTCCTTCCGGCCAGATTTAATTGAACCGGTGTTTAAACCCATGCTTGAATTCCTAAGACAAACCAGGTCATCTCTCATGGTGAATATCTACCCATTCTTTGCCTACGAGTCAAATGCTGATGTAATTTCTTTGGATTACGCACTTTTCCGGGAGAATCCCGGGATGGTGGACGCCAGGAACGGTCTGCGATACTTCTCGCTTTTCGATGCACAAATCGACGCCGTTTTTGCTGCGATGTCGGCGTTGAAATATGACGACGTCAAGATCACAGTAACAGAAACCGGTTGGCCTTCTAAAGGAGACTCAAACGAGGTCGGAGCAAGTATCGAAAACGCCGCCGCGTACAATGGAAACTTGGTCCGGCGAGTCCTCACCGGCGGCGGGACTCCCCTCAGGCCGCACGAAGATCTCACCGTCTACCTCTTCGCTCTCTTCAACGAGAACAAGAAATTCGGACCCACATCTGAACGAAACTTCGGCCTCTTTTACCCTAACGAGAAGAAGGTTTACAACATTCCGTTCACGGTGGAGGGTCTTAAGAGTTACAGAGGAGACCGTGCGCCGTCGACCGGCGGTGAACAGAGAGTGTCGACCGGGGCCTCAAATGGACAGACATGGTGCGTGGCTAGTGCACAGGCGGGGAAAGCTAAGCTACAAGCGGCTCTAGATTATGCGTGTGGGGAAGGAGGTGCTGATTGCCATCCGATCCAGCCAGGATCCACGTGTTTCGATCCTAACACTCTCGAGGCCCACGCTTCGTTTGCTTTCAATAGTTACTATCAGAAGAAGGGACGTGGCATTGGTACTTGCTATTTTGGTGGGGCCGCCTACACTGTTTCTCAACAGCCCAGTAAGTCCTATTTGTTGCATTTAATTTAAATATTAGAAAAATATTTAATTAAAATGGGTAAAGGACAAACTTTAGGGAACAGAATTGTGTTGGAATCTTGAATCAAACAAAATTGTTGGGCGGAAATGAAACTTTATGGCGCATATTAGGAGTTGTAGGGATGAATTGCTAGCATGTGCTGCCGTAAAGAATGACTGAATGGAATCCACCACAATTAGTGGTGGAAACCACGTGAACTTTTCTGACATTCGACTATTTGGGTGGCCTTGGATTCCTTTTCATCTTTATTAATAGAAACCCTAAATTTAGCAAACGTTAACCCATAACATTATAGTCCATTTTTTGAGTTAAATTAGTTTTCTTATCAGATAGTAACACGCGATATCGCCACGCATGTTAGAAGATCAAATCGAATAATTTTATTTGCAGTCGCTCGTTAACGTAGTCTTATGACATACATGTCACTGTTAATGATTTGACGAACAATAAAAAATTGTAATCAAATCACTAATCATCACCACGTTATCTGTTATTATTATTATTATTCAAAGTGAGTTGAATAATATTCTTCTGGTGAAAAGGAGGAAAAGTATGTCTCTTTTCAATTTTGATTAAAAAAGCTATAGAAATTTCTAAGAGATTTGAGGGCATAGAGATGCTGAAGATGCTTTCTTTTTTGACTGTGTTGTCTTTTTAGAGTATGGAAAATGCGAATTCCCCACTGGATACTGAAGAAAAGGCAGGCTGGACCGGACCGTTTTGTAGCATTTTCATCAAATTATTGTTGAGAGTGCTTGTGTACTTTTATTATTATTATTATAGTCATGATAATATGTAGCAGCAGTTGTAATAGATTAGCAATTATTTGGACTTGCTTTGTTTCTAATTAACCTACCTATTAAATTATTAACATATCCCTTTCTCCTTGGAAAAACTATATTCTAACTCCTTGTTTATGGAGCAATTTGCTCGAGTAATCGAGTTTCATTTCATGTCTCTAATTCTTCAAACTCGTCCCGAATTTTTTGGTTATATTTTAATGTTTCTAAATTTAAGTTGTATACTGAACTTTCAAAAATTATAATAATAATTAATTAAACGGAATGGTAAATGTGTAGTAGTACCAATTCTTCTCCGTTTCTTGCCCTTCACCTTCGTCTGGAGCTTTCCGGACTCCGGCCGGCTGTGGTAAAGTGTTTGAAAGACATGAAATGGCATCAACTCGTTGAGGTTGAATTGACCGACGTGGCCATTCGATTCCAATTATTGAGGACAACTTGAGTGGGCTTCAACACAAATATCCTTAGGAGAAAGGATGAATAAACATCATCCCAACAAATATTATATCTGTGGAGGTAGCCACCCGGGGCATAGTTTAGTGGTGCAAATGACGGGATTGAGTTAGTTTCAGTCGAGTTGGCTGACGCAATGTGAGGATTCGATTCTTGTCTCTTAAAATATATGAAATTGGACTCTTTGTGGACGTCAGTATGACAGCTCTTATACCCTGGTCTGCTGAAGCACATTCCGCAATTTACCTCATCCACAATGATCTAGGGGCGGAACTGTTGGGGGCCTCAAGATTGGGGTTCAACCTTTATATATATATATATATGTATATATATTGTATATATTGTGGTGGTGGTGGGCCGAGAGGGGGGGGCTGTGTATATGCTTTATGATAGAATTTTGAAATCATCATTACGTAACCCGTAACAGAATGCTTTCAGGCAATTGTGAATGATTCTTTGAACATATTTATTGTGATGATGCCTTGACCATTTAGGATGTGGGAGTTCAATTTTTTTTACTAATTCAAAACTCCTTTAGGAGCTATGTCGATCCAAATGTGAAACCAATTGCGAATGATTCTTTCACTGCAAGGCTGCTATTCTTTGATGAAAATGTGTGACAACATTCAGAATTTGCTTTTACTTTTCCCATAAAGACGCAAATTCTGTTATAATTTATTATGTTTTTTTCTCTTAAATGATGACATAATAAGACAGTTTTAGGGGAAAGAGAATGCAGTCAGACACTCTTTTTCTTTTTGATCTAAACTGGTTAAAAAACCATAATTTCCTCTCTTTTATCTGTTTGGAGTTTGGATTGATAATCATTCTGAGCTTTTTAGCTAGAATATTTGTGGTCAAACCATTGTACTTAAACTTTCTTGGGTTTTGAATAAGCAGAAATTTAGTGGTGTATTTTTTCTTTTCTGGAATGAATACAATCGAACAAATTCAACATATATGTTTGCTACACAGAGTACTAGTTTTATCTTAATTATATTACCAGATTTTCTGTGCTGATTATTGAGCAATGGAATCTTCATTGTTTACCTTTTTCTAGTGTATTTATCTGCTAATGCCTTTGAATAGTAGTAGGAAAAGAGTAAAGATATTTGAGAGCATTAGATGATCATATTCCTTGCTCCACTCATCTCAAAATTAGCCAATATTTTTCAGTAGTATTTGATGGGATGCAAACACTGATATGATACATATACTGTCCATTGAAGTTTATATACTTTTACCCAAGTTTAGACTAAGTTTAACTAATTTTGAGAAGATTTTACAATTGATTCTTTCATTTTTTTACACGACTGTTTTGACGGTTAGTTGGCTAAAAAAGAAGTTAAAAAGCTAAGGAAGAGCCCATCCCAAAGGCTCGATCTATGACCAAATTATCAATTCATTAACTCTCAAGACTTTTTGATTTGTATTTGTATGTTGTGAGTGTATACTATAATTTGATTTCAACTTGTTATAACCCTAGTTTGATCATCATTATTTTCAAAATACATTTTTCACTTTCCTCTTTTTAACTATACATTTTTCAATAAAATAATATAACATGCAAATCCAAATTTTTTCTTATTTTTTAACAACACATTATTTATCAATCTATTATTCCAAAATACATTCTTAGGAAATAATGGAGCTCGAACATGCTCTAATGTATGTTGAATGTTGAATTTTTGTGGCAGTTGATACCTAATTTACTTTAAAATTTGTGTTTTGTGAATGTTTGTTTATTTTTTGAGATTGATTTAATTCATATTACAAGTTATTGAATTCTTTCAAAAATATTGACTCTAATTATTTTAAGAAGACCGCGCTTCATTTTAAGAAAAAAAAGGCTGCAATCTTTTAAACTACCAGAGTCGTTTTGAAAGGCGGTAGTCTTTCTAAAACAATTATAGTCAACGATTAATGTTTTTTAAAAAATCGACATTATCTCCATTGCTATATGACCTAAATCAACCTAAAAAATAAATCAATAAAAAGGACTAAAACCTTTTTAGGAAAAAATGATTGCAGTTTTTTAAGACGGTTGGAGTTGTTTTACAAAAAATGGCTTCAGTTGTTTAAAAAGACTCCAATCTTTTCGAAAAATTATTGAAGTTGTTTTGAAAGACTTGTAGTTGTTTTGCTATGAATTTGTAATTCAATTTGCTATCTACATTCAATTTTGATTGACTTCGGTTATTATTGTGCTCCACTATATACCGTTCACTCTAGCTATTTTAAAAAAGGACTATAAATGACTATAGTCGTTTTCCTCCACGGTCATTTTTACGAAAAGTCGAGTCATTCAGATGACTCGTAAAAAAGGACTATAGCGAGTCTTTTTAAATGACTCAAGTTGAAAAAGACTTACGACTACTTTTTAAATGACTCAAGTTGAAAAAGACTTACAGACTATAGTCTTTTCGAACAATAACTCAACTCGTTAGAAATACTTGTAGTTGTTTTTTTTTATGAATTTGTTTAATTTGGTATCTATTTCTTCAACATTCAACATATTTCATTTAAAAATGTATAAGAAGAAAAACTTCATTATAATGATACATTGCTTAAGTATATACTGTATTTGATTTTCAAGTATATAATTTATAATTAATTTGAATAAATTAAATCATCATGTATAAAGAAAGATGCGATGTCAATCAAACATGCAACTTTATAAACAATGTTTAATTTCAACCTATTTTGTTAAAAAATATATAGGAAGACGACTTCATTTATACAATTCATCGTGCTCCAATAACAATGTTCAAGTATATCGTGATTAGTTTTAAAGTACGCAACTTACAATAATATATAATGGGAGATGAGATGCGAAATCAAACTTCTAATATTATAGATCGTATTTAATTTCGACCTATTTAGTTTGAAACGAATATGAAGACGCACTTCGTTATATACAATTTATCGTGCTCTACTAATAATGTGCAACTATAGTGTATTGATTTTTTAAGTATACGACCTATAATTGATTTGGATAAGTTAAATCATTATATATATAACACATTAAACTGTGTTTGTATTGCTTTCAAAATATTTTGTTAAAAAATGTATAGAAAAACAAGTATGTAATCAAAAAACGAGATGTCATACATCATTTGTTATATGAATTAATAATAAAAAAATATCCAACATTCGTAAAACACTAATTAGGTATGAATTACGACAAAAACTCACAACATAAAGCATGCATTGTAATATACATGGGATCGTGCTCCACTGCACATTGTTCAAGTAGCATTCGATTTTTAAGTATACAACTTACAATTGATTTTGATAAGTTAAACCATTATGTATAATGACAGAGTCAATTGAGCTTCTAACCTTTTAGAATGTGTTTAATTTCAACCTATTTTGTTAAAAATGTACAGGAATACGAACTTTATTACATAAAACTTATTGTGCTCAATTATACACAGTTCAAATATACCGTATTCAAATTTTAAGTATACATCTTACAATTGATTTCGATTAGTTAAAACATCATTTATAACAAAAGACATGCCAATTAAATTTTTAACATTTTAGAATGTGTTTGATTTAAACCTATTTCGTTTAAAAACATATAGGAAGGTGAACTTCATCATCATGTTTCACTACACATTGTTCAAGTATATCACAATTCATTTTTATGTATACGCCTTATAATTTGATTTCGATAAGTTAAATCATCATGTATAATGAAAGATGAGATGCCAATGAAACTTCTAAACTTTCAGATTGTGTTAGATGTCAACCTATTATATTTTAAAAAGTATTAGAAGACGAACATCCTTTTATACAATTCATCGTGTTTCACTGCACACAATTCAAGTGTACCGTGTTTGATTTTTAAGTACATGACTTACAATTGATTTTGAATAAGTTAAACTATCATTTATGATAAAATACAAAATGCCTTTTCAAACTTCTAATAGTATATGCTAGATTTCAACCTATTTCATTTAAAAACAAGTAGGAAGGGAAATTTCACCATTGTACTCCACTACACGTTGATCAAGTATATCATATCAATTTTTAAGCATACGGCTTACAATTGGTTTCAGCAAGTTCATGTATAATGATACTAATCAAACATCCAGCCTTTTAGAGCGTATTTGATTTCAATATGTTTCGTTTAAAAATGCATTAGAAGATGAAATTCGTTTTCATCATGCTTCGTTGTACACTGTTCAAGTATATCGTATTCGATTTTAAGGCCTACAATTAATTTTGAATAATTTAAGCCATTAAATATAATAAAATGCAAGATTTCATTCAAACTCGAAAATGATAAATGAAAAACGACTGCTTTAAAACATTTGAAATCATTTTTCTTGAAAAAGTCCCCAATCGTGATCTAAATGAATATTAAGCCCCTGTCTGTCTATCATTTTTTCAAAACATTATTTACTATAGTAAGATTTTTAACCACACATCCATATAATAAAATACACACAAACTAATAAAATTACTTTACATTTTAATCACATATTTTTCAAAAAATATTATTTATTACTCTATTTTGTCATCGTTGGCCGTGACTATGCAATCACAACTAGGGGCTTTTATGAAATTCGTTTTTCTCGTAAAACGAGTTGAGTCCTTTTTGGTTATTCATTTTTTTTCGAAAATATAATAAAAAGGATATTATAGTCATTTTATATTAAGGGCATTTGAGTCGGTAACTTGGCTAGATATTCGTTTTCCTGTTCGTTT
>CAIGRN010096414.1:0-11872 GCA_903798345.1 Fraxinus anomala
TTTTTTTTTTTCATTTTTTAATCATATATTGTAGAATTTATCAAACACAATATATAAAGTTAAATTTGAGTACCAAAAATAATTAATAATCCACAAGGCGTGTTAATTCTGTGTTAACTCTTTATTAATTCCTAAATAAAGACATTGATAAATCAATTATAGATAAATATCATATCAACCCTTTGTTTTGGAAATATTTGTAAATAATTTAATTTATAAATAGATAGATATAAACGAAGAAAGAATAAATGAATAGTAATTGTAAGTCCATTGAATTATATGATTACAAAAGAAAATTTTAACATTTATAAATTAGTTGGACGGATAATAAGCTTCTACAATTAATTTCCATGTAAAACTAAAAGAAATTAGGATATTTAGCCCTTGTTTGATAGAGATTAAAATTAGATTTTTAGAAAATTTTGATAAAAGTTGATTAAATTTGTAGTTGAAAATTGTGAATCCTATAAAATGCGTGAATTAAATTAGTTGTTGATTTTGATTTATATTAAAATTTGGATTTTAATTCTACCAAACACGTGCTAAATTAGGCCCGGATTACCAATCCTACAAATAAGTTTATTTTATCATATTTATCTGAGCTTATAAATATGTTAAACTTGTATAAGTAACTTTTTGTAACTTTTTTTATTTTAGATATTTTTGCTTATAATTAAATTCTTTTATTAGTGTCCAAATTGTCATTATCAGTTATTTCTCCACAAAAACAAAATTTAATCTAGGGTCATGTTTTACGTAAAACAAACAGTTCGATCCCAAAGTTGAGTTACGGAAAAAAAAAAAGAAAAAAGGGACTACACATGGCCCTTCTTTAAAAGATTTGGCTTTATTATTGTTCCTACCTACTGGTCGACTCTAAAAGTGTCTACTCTAGAATTTGTCAAATTTTCTAGATATTTCTTTTTCGTACCATATTTTTTTATCAATAATTTTCCAAAAGGTTGAGATTTGACTTTTGGCTGACTTTTTAGGTGACGTTTTTTTACATAGGAGAAAATTTCGATTTAATCTCCAGTTAAATGTATAATAAAAGTAATCTCAATCCGGAAATGGGATGTATTTTAACCCATATGCAACATACCCTAAACCCTAAAATATTTGTTGGACAACTTTACATGAAAGTTAATACTTATATTGGCTCGCATATTTCTTTTTCTTTTGGTTAATACTTACGTTGCAAAAGACTTTATATTAAGAGTTTCAACAACAGGTTCTAAACGTTGCTATAGAACCAAATTTCAACAACGTTAAAAAAATTTAGACTTTTCGCAACATTTATTTAAAAAATGTTGTGTTTGCGAAAATTCAATTATGTTAGCCAATACCAACATTCACTTGCTAAAATATGTAGCGGTAGACCACTTTAGCAATATTTAATCAACGAATATTTTCTTCTGGTATAGCAAAAAGTCATTTTTGGTGTAGTGGTAAACTAACTTTACGTAGAGTTGTTTACATTGATTATGTTCTACCCGATGATCAATTATCCCTTTGATTTTTATTTTTATTTTTTTTCCCTTTTTGGTCCAAGACTAGCTTGATAGGAAACTTTAATGAGTAAAGTTGTCAACTTTTATGTCTAAAAGTGAATTTTCTTTAATTTAATAGTCAATGATATTGGCTGGTAAATGAAGGCTAATGGATTTGGAATCCTATGGTTCAAAAGCAACAATGATATTGTCGGATGTAAAGGTTATGATGAACATCTTAACAATGAATTTAACTCATATAATTAGCGATGATACTATGGAATATCACATATAATTGGCAATTACAAGCCTCAAAGACACATAACAAATTCTGTTCTTATTTATGTACGTAGAGAAGTAGACAACACACAACTTCTCTTTGATGGCTTATGTTATCTTTTGTTTTTTTTCCTTGGTTTCAATGTTTGCTTACTCAAATGACATGCTTAAAATAAATTTGGCGCACCCAATGGCGCCTACAAAAATGTAGTATCTTTTAGTTGGTTGCGTATGTTAAGGTAATTCCGTTTTAGACCTAAGATATAGACAATATCTTTAAAAAAAATACACAGAATAATACTCGTGTACGTTTTTAAAGCACCACATCGTTTTATCTTAATCGCAACTTTTGCTTTTAACTTTTAATACTTAAAATTTTATACAAAAGAAAAAAAAAAAACCCACAACATATTACAAAACTATGTGCAACATATATGTTCTTAATTAACTAGTAATTATGGAAAATGACTTGCTTCGGATAAACACAAAATTGTGTAATCAAGTGGAATACCTTATCAATGTATGTTTATTGTCCTTGTCAAAGGTTTTTAATTTATTCCAATTGTTCTTTCTATAATATTAGTGAACTAGCTAGAATATTAAAGACTGACATGTGGATTTCTTTTTTGCTTTGGGATCAATAGACATGTAAATCCTAAACCATATTATGGAAATGCACAAGTGTTGATATTTTGATATAGAAAATGTAACATTCGTTAGTCTGTCTAATATTGTCAAAATGGATGGGTCAGTTTTGTGATTATGTCTATGCTACTCTTACACGAGTTTAGGTCTTCATCGACGTTCCTATATTCATAAGAAACTTGTCATTTTGGGGAATAAATGGACATTTTAGAGATAGAGACGATCTACTAAAGAAAATAAAATAAAATTATAGTTGAAAGCAATGGTGATTGTAGATTAGTTGCAGAAAATATGTATTTGATCTAATCAAAATAGATGTTATGTGAGCTCCTAGATTCACGTGTAAGGTCTTGGATCAGCTCGACCTGATTTTTTAATTTCGTGTTTTAAAGGGATTTTAGTGGGAAAAATTAAAAAAGAACCCTAGAGGGCCAGTTTGAGTGTAAAGAGGACCAAGAGGAGTCAAGTTCGACCAATCCGCTTAACGAGCCAAGCCTGGCCACGGTGGACTCACGAGCCAAGCCTGGCCTGCTGTTCGAGCTTAATGGCTGGTCAAGTGCTTGCACGTGAACTAACTTGTTCTTCTTATCTGAGTAACTTAATTAGATAAATGAATAAACTTGAACCGGCTACAACTGAACTAGACTGTCATTTACGATGGTGAGTCACTTCCGGAGTTTCTAGACCGAATAATATCATAATAGAGGCCAAAAAGTAAACAGAAAAATATGGATAAAAAAATAGGGGACAGTTGAATATGTATGTAACGAGAGGAAAGAATGTTGAAAGGGTGTAATAAAGAGTTACCTTTTATAACTAACAAAACCGCGTAATGAATATCTTTGCTTTTCAAATTCACCTGGGGACAGAAATAAGTAACACAACCCCTTCAAAAGGTGTAACAAATAATAATCTAATTGGATGGTTGTTACTGAGAAAGAACTGCTTGTCTGTGAGTGTGTGTTTGGAGGGAAAATTAGGAAAAAAATATATTTACTGTAATAAAAGACAAGGTTCCTCGAGGAATGGAAAGGAGTGATATATTGATATATAGGTTCAACTCCACTTTTCCCCCAATATTATTTTTTCTTCACCGTTGTTGAAGAGAGATGGAAGAAATGGTATCTTTATGGAATTATCAAGAGGTAGGTAATTAATGATTAGGTGGCTCATATTGTTGTTGGATGTGTTTAATGGAAGCTAAGTGAGTTTTAACAGCATATGATGTGTCTTAATTTGATCTGATGAATACCAGTCATGTCGATCTATCTCTATGATCCTCCAATTTGCATATCTTTTAATGCCGTCTTTTGGAAGCATTTTGGGTGCTTGTTCTTTATCATAGTATTATGAAATCTATCTCTCTGCGCCGTGCATTCTGCGTCAGTGTGTTTGGATGGAAAACTAAAGGCTGTTAACACTGTTTAGTTAGGCTTTGATAACACATTTGGTACGCAACAGTCGGCGTGATCTAGGAAGAGAGTCATGTATGCTCCATATCCTGTCCAGCCGTATGTTGGTACATTACTGGATTTTGTGTGCCTCGTGGTCATAGTCAGTCATCTCCCTTTCAGCATACCAAACATATCCCAAGTGTAACTTCAGTAACATATTTTCAAGTTCTCTCCTTTATTCAGTAGAGTAGTAAAATTGTTTTTCCTAGAGCAAACATGTCACAGTCTGAACTTGTTGAGTAGCAATTCTCTGTTGTAATAAACATCAATGATTTAAAGAAATTATCCGCACACATGATTCTGTATTTTTTAGGCTAGGTATCCAATTATAACTTTGATTTAGTCCTTCATGAAATAATTGAACTCCATTAGCTTTTGGAAAAAAGTATTTGATCTGATTTTACATTACAATTTTACTGCTTGATTCTGATATGATGCCTATAATCATGTACAAATTCTTGTTGTTTTCATTTTTTCACAGGATTTTCTGTTCTTTATTTTTTTTCTTGACAGAATATTGATGAATTGAATCAGAAGCTTATGTACGCGATTCTCGAACTAGAGAAATCGAAAGTAGAAGCTAACGAGAAAATGAGGAAGAACAAGGAATGCGTAAAGCAATTGATCCAACTCCTAAACATTATCATTCAAGAAAGAGATGAAGCTCGAAACCAACTTCAGACACTACTCAAAAAGTCTATGCTAACTTCATCAACCGAAAGCTTGAACATTCTTCCACAGTTTCATGTCGATAATCCTCTTGTAAAACCCCGGAAAACAAATTCTTGCATAACTGAATCCAATAGTCTTTCCTCTCTAGTTGATTCTCTTTTTGATGCAGTATCATCTCCCGAACTCTCAAACATCAACATGATTTCAACCAATCAGGTCACTACAGGAGTCCCAAATATCGATCGTGCCTCTTTGATTATAGACCACCTTCTCACAGGAAGAGTTCTGCCTCAGACAGGAAAATTCCTGCAGGCTGTTGTTGAAGCCAGGCCGCTTCTGCAGACGCTTCTGGTGGCTGGGTCGCTACCTAGGTGGCAGAATCCTCCCCGGGTTCAGTCTTTTCAGATTCCTCCATCTCCTATAAAAGGCTATGATCATGAGATGTTTGCTCAGAAACCAGAATCAAATTTGGGACAACTGGTTTCTAGATCACTGGATCCACAGCCTAGTGCCCAAATGTCTTGTGAATCTTCACAAATTCTACCTATGTTAATTTTCAGAAATGTGCCTCGGGAATCTAGTTTACGCAATGGTCTAATGATGTCTACTACAACAGATGTTAATAGCTGTATTCCTTTAGCCAAGAGAGACAGTTTTTACTGAAAGTTCGAAAGAGATCATCCTTCCCATCTTTATATGCACGAGTCTGGGGGAGGTGTAAAATCTTATTTTGATATTGATTTTGAGCGACTTAGATTCTTGATTTTATCAAATCCAGTTTCTTCTGT
Organism: Fraxinus anomala; assembly: GCA_903798345.1. Classification (NCBI taxonomy): domain Eukaryota; kingdom Viridiplantae; phylum Streptophyta; class Magnoliopsida; order Lamiales; family Oleaceae; genus Fraxinus; species Fraxinus anomala. The sequence goes on from CAIGRN010096414.1 coordinate 5,329, forward strand.
AAAATACCCATTTTATTATAACTATCGACCCATAAAACTTCTTATATTTACTAACGGAGGCCTAGTTTGCTGTCACATGTCAAGACAAAGGAGTTCATATGATCAAAACTTGAGTTAAGAAAACTCAAGCTCCTGACTCTTTCGTATATTCCACATCTTTCTTGTTATCTCCTTTGTACTTATAAATTAAATAGTTACTATAGTTTAGGACAAATTCTTTTGGCTTTTCTTAGTAATAATCACCTGTAATAGATGTTAGCCGTTTCATTTGATCATTGTAGACTTCTTCAGAATTATAACAAAGCTCGATCTCTCGAGAAAAACAAGGTTTTCTTGATTAATACATTCTTAAATTTCAGAAAACAGACTTGTTTTTATAATGTTCCAATCTCCAACACCATCTCCACAACCTTCTGACTGGAATCCATGGGTTACGGGTTTGGTTGCAGTGATTTGTATCATTTTCCTTTTATTCAGTTATTCTAGAATTCTACAACGACAATGCACGCCGTTTCCTGCAATAAATCTGTCGAGAAATTCAGTCCAAAGACAACGCCTAGACGAGATTCCTGAAGTTTCTCCTTCCCTGCAGTACGAAAGCCGGGGGCTCGAGTCCTATATTATGCACTCAATTCCCATAACTCAGAAAAAGAAGGATGAAGAATCTAGTCCAAGCAATACAGATTGTGCGGTTTGTTTGGGTGAATTTGAAGAAGGCCAATGGGTGAAGCATTTACCAAATTGCTCTCATGTATTCCATGTTTCTTGCATTGATACTTGGTTTCAAACACATTCAAGCTGTCCACTTTGTAGATCATACATTTATAATCCCAATATGCAGCATGAATGTTCAGTGTCGATTTACTCATTGCTAGGAACTCTACATCGCGAAGATTTCCTTCGAGAAAGATCAGAAAACTACCAAGTTCTAAGGGCTCAAATATTAGAACGTGCTTCTCTTCGAATTAATGCAGACAATGGCAGTTGAATATAGTAGCAGAATCAGTCATCATAAGTTTTTGGAAGATCAGCAGTTAGGAACAATGCGCGTGTTTGGTTCGCAAGTTTGCAACAATGGATGATTCAATGAACATGATTTTAACTTTATTTTTCCCTTCTTTAGCAGAATTTCGATTGATACTCATTTCAATTCAAATCTTATCAAAATCGAACTAGTCTATCATTCTCAAATGAATAATATCATCTAACATTCTTGGTGTTAAAACACCTTTCTAGATGATACTGTATGATTGGGTGAGAGATTTTATAATAATTGTAACGAGAAATTCGACCATACTAGTCTAGGTGGCAATATATTTAGGAGGTTTGGACGAGTAAAATTCTACATGATTGTAAAAAGTTTTCTTTCAATGAGAAGTTTTTAACAATCCATAAAATTTTCGTTGTATTTTTGCTATTTTTCTGAAGAAAAAAAATTATACTGAAAGCAAATAAAAAGAAAATCGCGTCAAGTTTTTAGTGATAAATAAATACTACCCCGTTCACGTTAAAATAAAAATAAATTTAACAACTCATTTAATAATAAAAGCTTAATATATTACTAAAGTTCAATATGTAATTAAAAAATGACTTCATTTAGATTTGCACATGAGTTGACATTCCTTATTGAAAGCGAACGTTTTGACCTTATCTATATCCAGCGGTTAACGTTGGCTCCGGTTGTGTAACGCACCCTATTAACGTAAAATTTCAGGTAAATCAAGCAAAATAAATGTTCGTCGACCAGTGGGTCCCAGTCCGTCTGACGTGGCTTCATCGCACTATTTACAACGTTGTATAAATCTAGACAACCGGCGAAACTCAGGCCGATCATATCAGATCAAATTTTCTCTCGCTGAATTGAATTCGTAATTCGACTTCGTACTACGGGTATTTCCCACATACTTTTCCGATTCTTGGTGATTTTATGTATGTGTATGTTTGGATTCTTGATTTTGGTGAATTTATATTGATTCTAAAGATTTTTTTTTTTTTAATATTGATGGGTGGGTAATGTGGTGAAGAGGGGAGGTGGAGGAGGGGAGGTGGATGTTATATGGCGGAGTCACGGGCGGAGCTGCTGAAGCAATGGAAAGAGAACAAACTGTTCAAAGTGGTTTTTGCGGTGACTGGCATCATGTCCACCCTCGTTGTCTATGGAGTCTTACAGGTAAAAGTTCTCTCTTTTGTACCAGTCATTATTTTGAAGCCAATTACATTTTTTAAATTCATGTGTGTATTCAGTTGTAAATAACTAATAAACACAGTAGAGCAATGGTTACAGTGGAAATCAAGTTTTTGGAATCTCGTTATATAATTATTTTTTGGTCATCCAGATGACCTTGCTGGGTTTTGATTATTTGCTTTTGGAGAATGAACGATATCGTGCCTGTAGAGTAAAGATTTAGTATATAGAGTTAAAGGTCGGTTAATGCACCTGTTTTATAGTTTAAAGTGCATAATTTTGGTACATGTTGCAATAGCGATACTGATAAAGGTACTTTCATAGTTAGTGCATTATTTCGTTACTGTTTTCAAAGCTCGACTATGCCATGCCAAGAAAGCATGCTTCGTGATCAACAAGCTACGCTTTACTATCTTTTGGGCCAACTGATATTACAAAAAAACGCTTATGGGGGTCTAAGTTTGTTTACTGCTTCAGAAAAAATGAAACATCAAATCAGTTCAATCTCCTGAAAAGGAGTCTCAAGAGAGGAGCAAAGATGCATGTGCACCTACCACTTCTAAGTTACCATCATTCCTAAAATTTCAACCTAACTCACTAGTTTCACTGATCACGATTCCAAATATTCTTATTCCTCTGTGTACCTATTAGCTTTATAAATGGAAGTGTCAATGAAACAAAGTACATTTGAATGCATAAGTTTTTTTCAGCTAATCTTATGAATCTTTTCTAGTTCTAGTTGACTGAGAGTGGTAACTGGTCGAAATCTAAGCATGACTTCAGATATTGGTGAGGTCTTGATTTTGATATCAGGGTGCTGTGGTAGTGATTTTGGAGGCTTTCTTGGGAGGAAATGATGGTTGATTCATGTGCTAGTTGTGTCTGTGATCTTGTTACAGGCTACCGTTAGATTGAAGTTGGGTTCATTTGTGAAAACAGTGATGCTGTAAAATTTAGTTTGTTTATTTTAGAAAAACTAATGTCATTTTAGAGCAACTCAAAAAGTTAAGGCAAGCATTCAATTTGAAAAGAGGAATTTTGCATGTGCACGCATGCTTTTAAGTGCTTGTAAAAGCCATATATTTAACCACCCAAATGTTATTATTAGAGTTAATTTGAAAAAGAGGGACCGTGCCTGTGCATGCACATACTTCTAAAAGCCTTCTCACGTATTTGATTGCATTTACTCTATGTTTTTTTGAAGAATGATTTTGGTATTAGCTAATGTACCTTTCCTTGAACACATTGAAGATAAGTTGCTGAAAAATTGGCTAGATGTTTCGTACACATTCAAATAACACGGATAGATGGATAAGTAAAATATCCAGATATGAAAATATAATGGTACGGTACGAGTCTTTTTTCATTTAACTGCAGGAAATGGTTCGTGAAAGGAATAATAGAATTTTCAAAGGATCTAAACCATCCAATAAAAACCCAGAACCAGAGACCCAAATGGTCAACGTGAAGCAAAAAGAAAAAGGAAAAAAAAAAGGGAANTGCATTGCTAAAATCCACGTTGTATATTTGAAAGAGGTTGACCTCCTTCTCTCATGTACATGTCGAACCCATTTTCTCCTCAGTCCACAGTTAGATACAATTTTTATGTAAAACAATCCTATTATAAAATAAAAATAAAAATTGAAGTTAGTTATTATTATATTAGAATTTTGTTTCTTTATAGAATTTTAGTTTTCTTTCCTACTAGTAACATTGTTTATTTTTCTTATATTGGTAAGATTAGGGAATTATTTTTCCTATATAAACAAAAGCTTTATACACTTTTAGTTTATCAATTTATTACAATAACTTATTTTCTACAAATTTTCGAGTTTTTCAACTTTCTTCTTGTTTCAAGAACTAAATTCTATCATATTTATAATATGATAGTCCTACGTCAGATTTAGTTGAGTTAAGTGGTTAAGTTGATTAGTATATCTAAGAGATGGATAATGAAAATCTCTTGAGACGAAGGGATAATATATCCAAATGTTGCATTTTCAGTATGGTCACTTTGCTTATTCTTAATGAGAAGATGGTAAAGAAGAACACAGGGGATTATATATGCTAATCATGCACTCTTTTTCTTATTGAATAAGGAATTTGAGTATTTTTCTCCTTCACAGTCAATATCTACATCCATGCTATTTGTGCCTCATCATGCGAATACTTTGTTTGAATGTCTTTCTGGTAAAGGTTCATGTGAATGATGACAAATGGTTCATCTCTGGTTTGCATATCTATCTATCTATCTTCTAAAAAAAGTCGTATCAGTATTACCTAGTTTAGTATTTTGCTCTTTTGATATAAGAAATCTTTTATTATCATGGTTTTTAACTGTCAGTCTTATTATGGTTCAGAAACCGAAATTATTTCTATATGAATTAATTGAAATTCGTTTCTGCAGGAAAAGATTATGAGAGTTCCGTATGGACCACATAAAGAGTACTTTAAATACTCACTGTTTCTTGTCTTCTGTAACCGCATTACAACATCTGCTGTATCTGCAGGAGTTTTACTGGTAACTGCACCTTAATGCTTGATTCATCAATTTTCTTACTTCTTACCAAACTTTCACATTGAACTCAAGTTCCCTGGACCTGTTAAAACTGGTCTTATTAGTATGATTTTGTCCTGCTGCCTGCCTTACTGCAAGGCGGATATAATCCGCCAAATGTATAAGTCAGATGTCATAGAGCTTTTCAGCGTTTATTTGTAAGTTCATTTTGCCCGTGCTTCTCTTCTCTAGGCGAGCGGGAAGGCCCTGGATGCTGTTGCTCCACTTTACAAGTATGGTGTGGTATCAGTGTCAAATATACTTACTACAACATGTCAGTATGAGGTAAGCTGTGCTCCCTTCTGCTGAAGGACAGATGGAATATACACTTGTTTTCAAATTGGACAGATGGATATACACTTGTTTTCAAATTTTAATATAAACATGTTCTTTTAGTTCGTTAGAGCTTATTTGATATTTTGTATTTATTTTTGAGTTTTAAGATGTAAAGAAAAATGCGTAACATGAAATTTTCTTGCTTTATTTGCTCCAGGCCCTTAAATATGTCAGTTTCCCAGTTCAGACACTGGCAAAGTGTGCCAAAATGATACCTGTAATGGTAAGATAGTAATACTATTATTGAGGAAACAGAAGTACAGAACTCAAGTTACCATTCTGTTAATAATTCTCGTTATTTTGTTATGGTAGCTTAATTTGAATTTTCTAATTTTCACGGGTCTTCTTTCTTTACCATATGTTATGGTTTGGCCAATATTTGTCCTTGCTTGAGGAAATTTGTTCCATCTTCTGCACTTGGCAATTTTTGTGGTCATTAATTTCCTTTTCCATTCATTGCTTATGAATGTAACATGTGTAAACTTTTCTTTTGACCTAGTTTTATTCGACACCCCTATTATGACTTTGCAGAGTCTTTAATCATACTTGCATTTTGATTGCCTTTGAAATGGAGAGTACGAAGTTGACCACAAAATCTATGAGATTGAATATTATGTTTAGCTGCATCCTTAATTTAGCCCCAGTTTGATGCCCATTAAAAAGAGTTTTTTTGGGGAAAATGAGTTTTGAAATAATAATTTTTTGGAGAATGTGTGGTTAAAAAGTATGGAAATGTTTTGGATACACTTGCAAAATATTTTGTTGTGAGAATGTGTGATTGAAAATGAACTTTAGACTAAAAAAAAAAAAGATTTTTTGGAGAAAAGTAGACAAACAGGGGCTTAATTTCATTCTGTTAGGGCTTTAGTTCAGTGTTGATTAGTTTACTCTTAGATAAGAATTCTGACATAAGAAAATCCTAAGAACTACAATAGTTTTTGGGGTTTAAAAAATCAAATCAATCACTATGGAGTGCAACTTTGAATAATCAAGAGTTTAGCTTAAAAAAAGTTAGTGGCATATTTTATTTGAAAGAAATAAAAAGTATCTCTTGGATACCCTCCTTTATTCTCAAGTCTTAAATGGCTAATACTTCAATTCCAATATTTTCTTTAAAGTTTACCATGTGTAAGCGAGGTATGCTAGAAGTTAGATCCTAATAAATATGAAGTCATAGTGTATTAATCTAATCCAGCCAATTCAAATCACTACTGTGCCTCGTAGAAGTTATCTTCTTGATTATTTATCAAAATGAGAAGTTATCTTCCTGGTTAGTTTGGATTCAGAGTTCATTTATTTGTGTTTGCAATTCTGCTAACTTCTACGTACAATACAATTTTTTTAGCTTTCCTCCATTTTTCTTAATTTTCTTGCCCCCGTGCAGATTTGGGGCACTGTCATCATGCAAAAGAAGTACAATGGGCGTGATTATCTACTTGCCTTTTTAGTGACTCTTGGGTGTTCAT
>CAIGRN010096422.1:0-14883 GCA_903798345.1 Fraxinus anomala
AAACAATTTTTTTTGCTATTTGTAAAGATGATTATGGTTTTGTAAATTAAATTTATTATGTCTGAATTTTGTATGAGATGGTTGGTTATTTTCTAATGCAAATCAAATTATGGAAACAAATGTTGGTATATCTTTGAGCAATCTGGTCCATTGTGGCAATAATAAGCTATAAAAGTTTGACTTCTTAATTTTTGGATTTGTACTTAGCCTTTGTTTGTTATATATTCTTTCAAAATGCATTCTTTCAAAACTTATTTTCAATTACACATTATTCAATAAAATAATATTTTACATCACATTAATAACTTTTGCTTACTTTTTAACCACATATTTTCCATCATATCACTACTTAAAATACATTTTTTTCTCAATAATATCTATCAAACATACCCTTAAAATGTTTGTGAATTCTTAGAGAAATGACAATGTTTATTCTATAATTTTATCACTTAAACCTAACCGAAATTTTAATACCCTTTCTTCATTGATTTGTTATAGTGTTTTGTGTGCACGTGTACTTTATATATGTAGTGCATTTATTTAGGAATGTCAAAATGACTCGTCGATTTGGACGGCTCGTGGCTTGGACCATCGAGCCGAGGCTCGGGCCAAGCCCCATTTCGAGGCATTGGCTCAAGCCCGAGCCAGCCCATGTGGCTCGACAGACTCGTGTCGAGGGCCATTTTTAGCCTGGACGAGCCGAGCTGAGCTTCATTAAAAAAATTAAACACAGCTGCCTGCAGGCAGCTGCCTTGTCAAAGGCAAGCACATAACGTAAATTTTTCAATTTTTCAAAATTTGAATTTGAAAATCAAATGTAGTTGAAACATATGCATTTTTTTGGTTATAAATACGTGAAAATTTTTTACCAATTCATATCAATTTACTTCAATCAATCTCTAATTTCTTTACTCAATATTCAGTATTCTAGTCTTCAATTTCTTTACTCCATTTTCTTTACTCTAATCTCCAATTTAATTGAGTTTCATAAAATTTTGCAGTATTCTAGTTTTTATTTAAATTTCTTTACTTTAATATTCAGTTTCTTTTATTTTAATATTCAATATTATTTGCTACACAGCACCCGATCCCCCTTTTGTGATGAAGTAATGCAAGATATCTTTTTCTCGATTATATCATCATTTGCATCTCTCACTAGCACATCCGTGAATTTGTATGCTACAATAGTTAGGATGCTAGATACTGTGGCTAATGCGAAATATTGTCTTATCATGTTGGACCTATAATGTGAACGTATGATACTATGTTGCATGATTTTCACGTTGACATTGTTTTAGTTCTCCCTCAACTACATGAGGTTCCATGGGCTGCTACATTGTTCTCTAAGGCCATTACTAGATTGCATAATTTTCCTATTAATATTAGGATATTGTCAACTAATTATCGACATGTTGTGTTAGCTTGTCATCTTGTTGATAAAGTTCCTAAATTTCATGCCAATTTTAAAAGACAAATCATCTTCAATCGTGAAAATTTTAAACTTATTTTTGACATGCAATATAAGTTAATATAAGTTAAGGGTACTCTACTGATAATTACTATTCTTTATTATTTCTCTTTGATCCAATTTACTAAAAATGTGAAGAAAAAGTTTTTAGATCACTCATATAAAGATTTCCTATTTGATTGGCCATCTCACTTAAATAAAATTTATAATTTCAATGTAGAAGAATTGTTTCCTAATCGAACCACATTCAAGCTTTCGATGTTGCAATCTTTTGTCTCTACAGGCGAGTCTTCGGTGCTAACTTCTTGTGCTTTTCATTATGCACAACCACATGAAAATTTTGGTAATGAGTTGCATGAGTGTTAACTATTTGGAGTTCAGTATCGGTATTTGATTAAAAAGAGAGATTTTCTCCTTAGTTGGATCATATTCTTAGGGATAAGCTGCAGCTTTCAATGTTATCAACCGTTGAATTTTGATATTTGGTTCTTCATAAAGATCGTCCACCATGGCATGAGTTTAGAGACTGAGCACTGAATGGAGATATGGTATGGGACCTTTTTGGTATCAAGTGGACTGCAACCTTTTGTGTTTTGTCTACTCGACAGAGTCGAATTTTTCTTCCATCCCAAGAGAGTTGACGATGACCTCACCTATTTTGGACTCCTAATTTTGGGCTAGTTATGTTTATGCTCTGTTATTGGGCTTGTAGTAATGGGTTTTGTCCAAGCCCTTTCTCTTTAGGTTTTGTTTTCTTTTACATATAATTTGTATTGTAAGTTTGAAAGGAGATGATGAATTGAAGAAATTTAATGATATGTTTTGCTTGCTGGAAAAGTTTTATCCTCTATGTCTTTCTCCATGAATTTGTTCTCCGGTATTCTCTCCCATTCTCTCCAGTTCTTCCCCCATTTCTTACTGCCTATTTCTTCTTTTGCTTATCTTCTACTGCTTATAAGTTCTCGATTGGAATTCCAATTGATTCTACATTAGTTTGACACAACACCAAATTTGGCCCCTAATTGGAGACGCCCTTAGTAAATGTGGTTGTTAGTTTCCTTTTGTTTTACTCCCTCTTAGTTTCTTTAATTTTTTCTTGTATTTTCCTTTTTATTGCATGAAAATTATTTGTCTAATTTTTTTCAACTTTTATTTTATTTTTTACAATTTTTTTGTAGTCATATTCTCTCAATTTCCTAGAATTTCTTTTTTCCATTAGCTCCGTGTAAAATACCAATATTTTTTATTTTTTTTTATTTTTATGATGATAGAATTTTAGGTGAGATACTATTTTTTAAGATTTGTTTTTGTAACTAATCATTATTTTATGATTAATTCATTCTACAATTCCTCATCATTTATATTGACATGGGGTTTTCAAGGAAGTATGGAATATATTGTTTATTTCAATTATTGGTTGCTTTCAAACATAATCTTTTCTTGGAAGTACAAGATGTTTTCGGTTCAAATTAGTTTTTAATTTTCTTTGAGTTTATTCATTTGTTATATTGTGACCCAAATTCTTTGAGTTTGTGCAGAAGTCGGGCACCCAAGTGCCAAGATCAAGGCGCCTAGGCGCTGTTAGGAAGCATAGAACCAAATTTATCTAGAGACGAGATGCCCCAGCGCTATACGTACAACGTCTGAGCGGTGCACTGTCGCCCACCTATCGAAGAGGCGTTGTTCGCTTATCGCCAGGTGGGCGCTCAAGCGCCGTATTTATTCAGCCCAAGTCTGTTTCGAGTTTTATGTTCGGCGCTCAAGCGCTGTATTTATTCAGCCCAGGTATGTTTCAAGTTTTAACATGTTTTCTATATCTCTTATCATCTATATCTCCGTTTCTTAGGATTTATGCATTTCATCCACGACATGTAAATATTACATACCATTCATAGAGCTTTAGATCTTGATTGAGAACATTGAAATCTTGTGTAAATAACATTCATCATTGACTATAGTGAAATACTCCTTGGCTATGTTTTTTCTTTGTCTTGGGTTTCCACATAAAATATTTGTGTTCTTGTGTGATAGGTTTAATTTCATCTTACTTTTATCTTGCGTGTATTCCATAACAAATTGATATCAGAGCAAGGTTGATAATTTGCATGGCAACGATGAAATATGATATCTTGTTATTAGATTGCAACACAAGATGTTCTCTATGGCAAGTAAAAGTATGTTGTTCATGAGCAGATGGATTTGGATGATGTCTTGTTAGGTTTTGATAAAATACCTTCAACCTGGACGTAAGATGAAAAGTAGCGTAGGGATCGGAAAGCCCTATAACAAATCTATCAAATCACATTCTTCGAGATGTTTTTATGGAGAAGAGTGTTGCTGCGTTTTGGTTGAGACTGGAGCAACTTTATATGACAAAGAGTTTGACTAGTAATTTACACTTGAAATAACGCTTATATTTCCACCAAATGTCTGAAGGTAGGTCTAAAGATGATTATTTATCTATGTTCAAATAAATTGTAGTTGATTTAGAAACATTGGAAGTGAAGTATGATGAGGATGATTTAGCGTTACTGTTTTTGTGTTCTTTGTCATCTTCATATTTGACTTTTAGGAATACTATTCTCTACGGTCGTAATACTTTACTGTAGATGAGGTATATGAGACTTCATTATCGAATGAGAAGGTGAAGCATCTCGTAGTAGGTTCTGTAAATCAAGCTGAAGGCCTGGTTATTCGTAGGAGGAACCAAGATAGGAATTTGGGTGAAAATACAAGGGACGGTGCTCATCGGCACTCGAACGCCCTTTTTGTGTTTTGAATATTCATTTTCATCTATAACTCTACTTTTAGGGTTTGAAAAAATCCATATATATATATATATATATATTAGTGAAATCTTCATTTCTCTACAAATTATTTTGTTCTTAAATTTGTGATCAATTACTTCATATTGTGTCATTATTTTCTCATCTATTTTCACAATAAATTGGTATCAGAATTATCCGATATTTTCTTCGTTGTTTATAACAAAACTATTATCAGAGCTCATGCTTAATTCATATGGATATTTTATTTTTTGGGGGTGGAAACCATGAAATATGATATTTCGTTTCTGGATCACAGTACAAGATTTTCATTGTAGCAGGTAAAGATGCGAGCAATACTAGTTCAAATAGATTTGGATGATAAATTGTTGGGATTTGACACGATGTTCACAACTTGAAATTAGGAGAAGAAACAACATAGGATCAAAAGGCCCTATCACAAATTCAACTTCATCTTTTGAATGAAATTTTTAGGAACTTTTTGAAGGAGAAGTCCGGCGCTACGTTATGGTTAAGATTGGAACAATTTGCATGACGAAGAGTCTTACTAGCAAATTTGCTTTTAAAGCAGCACCTTTATTCTCATCGTATGTACATCTCTTGAAGATCACCTGGCTGTGTGTAATGAAATCGTTGTTGACAACTGGTCAGATATAATCTCGAATAGCTTCATGTTGTTGGTTTTTGTTAGCAGCCATTTCTTCAATCTTTTTTAATAGCCATTGATCTCCAAAATGTTCTTTCGATCTCAAGATCAAATGATAGTAATTCAAAACTCTTCTATCTTCGCATGAACAGCTGAAACACCAACAAAAAATTAAAAATAACAAAATCTAAATTAAAATTAAAGTTAATTAGTAATAATATTAGTAAAAATAAAATCAATCAATCCCTAGCAACGACACTAAAAACTAGTTAGTCGAGATTATATTGCTAGTGCACAATGTCAAGTTTTATAATATATAATAATGAGTTAAGATGTCAAACTCACATGGATTGATAATTAAATATCTACTAAGTATTATAATTAAAATAACCCCCACTTTTATCTAGACGATCGAATTAATAATATCAATGGAATTTATCTAAATTGAAAGTTTGACTAAAGCAATGATGGAATGCCGATCTTAAAGATTAAATAATATGAGAAGAGCCTTCATAAATTCCAATTCCAATATTTTTATTCCAAATCAAAATTATAAGAATTCATTAAGTTCTATGGTTCTATGTAACAAGCTTTAAATGATTTATACTTTCTCTCAAAGCCTATAAAATTCTAAATTGTGTTATTCTATGATCACATCTAAGATTTTCTCTCTCGATTGTCAAATCTTAAACACTAAATCAATCAATTAATGATTGATTAATTGAAGACATTAAAAATTGAATAACACAAATAAACTTTGAACAAAACCTCAAGGAAATATATATTGAAAATCAAAACATATTAGCAAGTATAGATTATAATTGACTTAGTTCATGATTGGAAAATAAAGAAAATTCAAGTTCATAATCATAACCATGAAGGAAAAAACTAGGAAAACTATTTTTGGAGTTGAATCAATCTTCATTCTCCCATTCTCTTCCTTCAATTGCTTTTTACCTTAGATTAGCCGTAGTCAAAGAGTCCTTCAAAATCCTCTAAAAGGTTATATTTATGACTCATTCAATGTCTATCTTGAGTTAGGTTTAGTTGGGCCTTTTTTTTTGGGATCAAAATTATTCCTAAATTTCGCGGTGCAGCACCTAGGTGTTGCTTAAGTGGCGCTCCGACGCCAATATTCCAGCCTATGGTGCTAGTCAGGAAGCGCCTAAGCCTTGCCTGTTCTGTTAAAAGTTGTTTTCTCTGGCTTAGATGGTGCCTAGGCGCTACTTTCTTAGCACCCCTGTTTCGACGCTGTCTGCTCCGGAACATTTGTAACACAACGCCTCAAACGTAGCACTGTAGCGCTGTTTCTACGCTATAAGTCCGAAAATTTACCAAAATCCAAAATTTTGAAATTTAGGGCTTGAAATTATCTTCCTAAATTTTATAAAACCCAAGTATGAATTTCAATTCTAAAATCTTCCTTTAATTTTAATCTCAATTGTCTAACATTGATTGACTCTAATACCACTTGTTGAATCTTTAAGAAACTTTAAATTATATAAAACTAAGAAAACTTTAGAACTTGAAAACTTAAATTCCTTTATTGCCAAAATCATTCATGTCAAATCACCAAGAAGATTAATAATACGAAACATACTTTAATTCTTTGGGAATGATTCTTTATTACTGGATCTTGATTTCGGATTTTGAATCTTGAAACTCGAACTGCAATCTTTTCTTGTTCGGGTTCTTCACTTTTAATCTTGAATTTTGCCTATTTTGATTCTTTAATTCTTGTTCTTGTTCTTGATTTTACTTTTTGATCCATAGTCTTGATTCTTGAATTCATACTTCTTTATTCTTGAATGTTGATCTTGATTGTTGGTTTTTTATTTTCCTCTTTAATATGTTTTCTCTTGTATTCTTGTGTTAGTGTGATGACACAAAGAATGAAAAGTTGCGAATAAATTGTGAACCATAACCTTATATATAGTTTCCATATGTATTTTGTCCATCATGAAATACAATTCTAAAGGAATTCGGTCTTTATACATATAATTCGGTCGACACTTTATTTAGACGTCAAAACCCATAACTTTAATTATTTGTTAGATCAATTCAATTGGACTTAACGTTAAGATAGCATTTATACACAATTAATTACATATATCGGCCCACATAATAAATTAATAATTTTCCCAACACAACACGGTTCAGAACATACAATATGTTATATTCAAATGGAAGTACAACTGCTACATGGTTTTAATATTTTAGCTGATTTGAACTTTAGACGATGAAATTGTACATTTGAGCTTTTTAAGTTCCGATAGTATCGTTTTGATTCCAATTAGAATTTGGGCAATTTCATTTGTACATAAATGGATGACAATGGAGGTTGACAACCTCTCACATGCGTGCGGACCCCGGGTGATTAAAAAATTCCATAAAAAGAAGTGGGCCCCCCCCTATTGTGCATGTTCGGTCATCCTCATTATCATCCATTTCGGTACACGTAACATGGTTGCTAGAATTTTATCTTCAAAGTTCTAGCTCATTAATTAAGGAAATAGCCAAGTTCGTTTGATGTATTAATTATTATTTCATATTTAACAGACACGAGACATAACATTGAACGTGTAGCGCACACCTCTTGATTTTTGGCATTCTTGCAGTTTTTCTCATCAAAGATTGATTATTCCTGGGGCTTAATTTACTTTAATAATTGTATGGCCGGTTGGTTCATGATATTTAGTGTAGAAAACCCTTCTTTTAGCTCAAGTTTTGTTTTTCAAAAATCATGCCACTTAGCAAGAAATTAACTGTTACATATAAAATTAATTAAATGGTTTCTTTTTTATTGTATTTCCTTATTTCTTACATGTTATAATGTTGAGGTTGAGTCTTTAATTTGTATTCATGACAGCTATTTTCTCAATCTAAACATAAAATTCCCATTCTACTACTTAACTATTGTACACCATTTATTATATATTCGTAAGCTATAGAAAAGAAAAATTAAATACATATGACCAACAAGAAAATTGATTAAAATACGTCAAGGTAAAAAATAATAATAATAATAATAATAATAATAATTTTAACAATAAATTTCATAGGATCCACAATTTTTCAACCTACATTCCATCAACTTTTATCAAAATCTACTAAAAAAAATAATTTTTATCTAAACCAAATAGGGACATACTCTTTTATATCTTGCTTGCAACAAATTTTTTACAGTAAAGCTATTATTTCCCCACGTCCAGGGGCCAAGCTAAAGTCGAGGACTGCCCCAAGGCCATCTAATTTTTTTAGTTAAAATTAAAATTTTTTGACCTTGGCTCCGCCCTTGCCAATGTCTAGACAAAACTTCCACGACTAATTAGAGCTTATAATAATAATGCCAATTAAGCAAGGGAAAGAGAATGCATTGCTAGTTAAGTAAAGCTAAATGATGTGGCTTGCAAATACACACATATTACATACAAATAAACATTGTATGTATATATTATATTGGTTTTGATTAATTAGAGCGCACTCTATCTAGCAAACCCCAAAGGGGGCCTTCACCTTTTCCATATTATTCGCGTCAACTCTTCTTGTGGGCATCCCTATAAAACCCTACACACTTCCATTCCATTCTCTTATAAATTAGCAATCTTTCTTCTCTTCCATAATCAAATAAATAAAAAAAATAAAATTCCATAATCTTCTTTATCTTAATTTTCCCTTCTGTCCCACCTTCAACATAATGAAGGTGATCAAATTAATCTTCATTATCATGGCCTTAACCCTCATATACTCTATTCAAAACATCACTTGTTCACAAGGTGATCATGATCGACTGGCTTTTAAGCACATCAAACCCACTTTGCATGACGGGAAACCAATGGCCTCAACTCTGGCGAGACGATTTCTTGCGCGGCAAGAAAAGAACCCAAGAGCCGCTGATCATTGCCACAAGGACAACGAAATCTGTCGCATGGAAGGGAAAAACGCGACTTGTTGCAACAACAACTGTATGGACTTGGCATACGATAAGCATAATTGTGGAGCGTGCAAGAAGAAATGTGCTTATACGGAGGTATGCTGTGGAGGGGAATGTGTAAATCTTTCGTATGATAAAAGGCACTGCGGGTCTTGTAATAACAAATGCATGCCTGGCGGATACTGTATATATGGCATGTGTGATTATGCCTAACCCAAATTTTCATGAAATTCGTGTTTGATTTGATCTTATACAGTTAAGGTTTGTCAAATTGTTCATATATATACCAATAAGAAACCACATTTGTATAAGTGGCATACAAAAGAGATGTTAGAATTTAATTAGAAGAGTGTTCATTTACTTAGCATACAATTTTTATTTTAACTTTTCTGAAATGGATGTATGGGTATGATGGCACATGATAAATATATATGAGAAATCTAAAATTTTGTCGTCTTTTAATGGCAAAGTTAAATATATTTCAGCCTAAAATTGTACTTCTTTGAATTTGATAAAGTTCTTAAAAGAAACTGCTCCTGGGTACAAGAAGTAGAAAATAATCGTGAATCGATTATTGTCTTAGATGTATGTAAGCACTCGAATTTTCTTTGCAAAAACTATATACTAAATGGTTTGGATAATACATTATATGGAGTATATAGTTCGATGAACTTGATTAAGGATCTATGAGATTCACAGGAGAAAAAGTACAAGATCGAGGATGCCGGAATGAAGAAACTCATTGAAGGCAAGTTTTTGGACTACAAAATAGTAGACTTCAAAATCGTGATAAGTCAAGTATAAGAACTTCAAGTTCTACTTCATTACATATATGCAAAATAGATGGAATTGAGTGAATCATTTCGAGTTGCAGCCATCATTGAGAAACTCTCTCCTTTGCAGAGATATTTCAAGAACTACCTCAAACACAACACGAAAAGATAAATTTGGAAGATTGATAGTCCGTTTAATGATTGAAGAAGACAATAGAAATATCGAAAGAAAATCAATTGTTCAATTTGAAGCAAATTTTGTTGAAACTGGTTCGAAGGTGGTCACAAGAAACATAAGATCTCAGGTGATGCACCAAGAAGAGACAACTCCAAGATTATCAAGAAACTTAAGGTAACTATTAAAATTGTAGAAAAGTTGGACATCGTTCAAAAGAATGTTGAAAGTTGAAGAAGTTTACACAAGCAAATGTAGTTGAAAGAAACACCCTGTCTGAATGAGTTCAAGAGATTAGTCTATTTGCGGTTGTTTTTGAATGCAACATGGATGATAATCTAAGGGATTGGTGGTTGACACTAGTTCTACCCGCCATATTTGTACAGGTAAGACCATATTCTCAAATTATCATGTATTGAAAGGAGAACAATTGTTCATAGGGAACTTTGCAAGTTCGAAGGTTGAAGGATTTGGAAAGATCACATTGAAAATGACTTCCTGGGAAGAACTAGTCTTCAATAATGTCCTCCATGTGCCAGACATTCGCAAGAACCTAGTTTTGAGGTCTCTACTTAGCAAGAATGACTTTAATTTGTATTTGTATCGGATTAGTTCGCACTTACCAAAAATGATACGTATGTTGATAAGGATTATCTTAGTGAAGGAATGTTCAAAATGAACTCCTTACAATTGTATCAAAAAGCATTATGAATAAAAATTTCAATTCTGTTTATATGCTTGAGTTGTCTTGTTTCATAATCGATTAGGACACGTTAATTACAAATCTAAGTTACATTTTCACTCGGTTCAAAGGAACACGACACCTTTAAAATTAATATATAATGATATATGTGATTTGAAATTCGTTCAAACTAAATGTAGTAAGAAATATTTTATAACTTTCATTGATGATTGTACAAAGTATTGTTATATTTTCTACTACGAAGTAAAGATGAAGCCTTAGATGTATTCAAACATTATAAGATGAAAATTGAGAATCAACTTGGTAAATGAATAAAGAATGATCGTAGTGATAGAGGTGGAGAATATAGGGAATCGTTTGAATAATATTGTTTTGAGCATGGAATCATTCATCAAATAATGACACCTTAATCACCACAATCGAATGGTTTTGTTGAACACAAAAATTGAACTCTCAAATAAATGACGAATGCAATGTTGATAAGTTCGGGTCTATTCCAAAACTTGTGAAGGGAAGCTATTCTTTCGATAAGTAGCATTCTTAACAAGATACCCCTTTAGAAAATAGAAGAAACTCCAGATGAACAATGAAAATGTCATCATCCATCTTAAAAGTGTTGGGGTGTTTGGCTAAAATTGAAGTATCTAATCTTAAACAAGTGAAAATTTGTTCTAAGACAATTGATTGAATATTTATTGGATACGCTAATAGTAGCAGTGCATATCGTTTGCTTATAGATAAATCTAAAATACAAGATGTATATGAAATAACCATAATTGAATCAAGAAACGCATCATTCTTCGAAAAAAAAAATTCCATATAAAGACAAGGAAAATGTAAGTTCAAATAAAAGAACTTACAAAACTTTAAATGACACTTTAAATGAGAAAGAACCAAAGTGTAGTAAATTGGCTAGAACATCTACTTCGTTTGACCTAGATTTTCTAACCTATATGGTAGAAAATGATTCAAAAACTTTCAACGAAACAATATCTAAACCTGAAGCACCGCATTGGAAAGAATGTACCAATAGTGAAATAGATTCTATAATGCAAAATCATACTTGGGAGTTGGTTGATTTACCTCCTGAAAATTAGCCTTTAGAGTGTAAATGGATTTTCAAAAAGAAACTTAAACAGAATAGGTCCATTGACAAATATAAGGTTGACTTGACTTCTTTGATACCTACTCACCTGTGACTAGAATCATTTCGATAAGGCTGTTCAATGCAATTGCAGCATTACATAACATTGAGATTAATCAAATGGATGTAAAAATGACATTCCTAAATGATGAATTAGAAGAGGAGATATTTTTGAAACAACCCGAAAAGGTCATCTCTTCTAATCACAAACAAAAGGTTTGTAAACTCGTTAAGTCCTTATATGGATTGAAACAAGCTCCTAAACAATGACAAGTTTGACAAAACGATGTTGTCTAATGGATTTGAGATAAACGAGTCTCAAAAGTGTGTATACATAAAAAATACACCGAAAGCCTATGTGATTGTATGTCTATATGCAGATGACATGTTGATAATGTGCAATAGTCACGAAATAATACTAAACACCAAGAGAATGTTAACAAAACATTTTGATATGAAAAACTTGGGTGTGGCTTATATGATATTAGGGATCAAGATTCTATAACATCGAAAAAAACTATATTTTCCCAATCTCACTACAATGAGAGTGTACTTAAAAGGTGTAATGTACTTGAGAAAAGTCCTACGAAAACCTCTATTGACACAAGCTTACATTTACTCAAAAATACGAGTGAATCAGTGTCACAACTAAAGTATTTACAAGTTATAGACAATCTAATTATATTACGAATTGTACTCGATTAGACATAGTGTTTTTTGTCAATAAATTTAGTAGATTCACAAGTAATCCAAGTCATGATCACTTGAAGGCTTTGATAAGGATTCTTAAGTATTTGAAGTATACTTTAACCTATGGTTTACACTTCACTGGAACGATATTGTGATGCAAATATGATATCCGACATGAAGGATTTCAAGTCTACTAGTGATTATATGTCATCTGTCCTTTATTCGAAATCCTTTGATGATGCACATCACTAGCACCAAAGCAGCACTTAGTTTGCACGAATCAAAATAGTAACTTCCTTTTTGTTTATCTTTTTTATTGATCCGAACACATGTATTTATTTTCACTCGTTGCTAATAGTAAAACTTTGTTAGTACTAATTGTTCAAAAATCAATATTTGATAAAACTTTAATATTGAAAACATTCAGGAGCTTTTATTGATATATTTTAATTAAAAAATTGCCACATCTTTTTAACCTTTTTTGGTTTTGATAAGTGCAATTTGAGATAGAAAAAATAATTTTTGAATAAAAAATCAATTTTACACAAATAAGTTCTTCACTAATTTAGATGCCACCATAATGCTATTATCTAAATCACTGGTTGATGTAAACAGAACAACTTTTACTTGAAAGCGAGATAGCAATTTAAGCTCAGCAACTCTAATGTGAGTTTTTCTACAGATAGCCCTTATAGATGTGGTATCATTCCTTTTTTTTTATATATATATCATTGCAGTTAACATTCTGGCCTAATCGAACAACTGTTTTCTCTAAAGCTTTAGTTTTATATAATTCCTTGTTTTTTTATCATTGCAGTTAACATTCTGGCCTAATCGAACAACTGTTTTCTATAAAGCTTTAGTTTTATATAATCTTCCCAGAATAAAGTTGTTCCATTAGAATTAGAGAAAAAAATCAGCAGATTTCTCTTCTTTCCATTTACAATGAAGTTCCAACGACTTGAAGTTCATGCTCGTTATAATTCTTCATTAACATTTAAAAAAAAAAACTTCAGCAGATTCATCACAAATTTATGTTCAATATGACTGGTAATGAGACGTTTCTGCTCAATTCATTTTCATTTGCTATCTTTCTTCGTTAAAACTAGTTTGCAGACTAATCAAGATATTAACAACTGTCAAGGATATCAATGAACTATATTTTTGAGTGATGCCATTTTTGTGCATATATATTTTACTGTTTAAGCATGTGCAACTATGCTGAATAATAGTACCCATAACAGATTTTACACAACAAAGTTGTAGTTACATATATAAAACAAATATTTGTACGGACAACTATTTTGTAAAATTAAATAAAATGCTAGCCTTTTGACACACATTACTAGCAATGAAGCAGCACTTAACCTGTACGCAATCAAATTACATCCATCCCTACCTCTACTCAATCGCACAACACTGTCGGTGCAACCACCCAAAAAGAAAATTTGTCTGTAGCCTTCACTAACGAATTCCACTATGTGCCTCACTCCCCCCACATCGCTCTAATACTATAGTTGTTACTCCCTTTGCGGCTACTCAAATCAAATTTCCAATTTCCAAACTTGTTCCTACATTTCCATATTTCCACATCATCCCGTTTTCCATAATAATTAATTCCCACCCTAAAAAGATCGAAGTTTTTTTATTTGCAGTATATACTATGCTTTCTATAGCAAAAAAGTTTTTTTTTTTTTTAAAAGGTAAATCGCTACGAACTGAAAAACAAAATAAAATTTGGCATACCATGAAACAAAATGAGTGACTCCTCAACTAAAGCAGCAAAAGATGCAAGCTCATTTACCCCAAAAACTTTAGCATTAGAATTCAGTGAAAAACTAAAATGGCTAGAGACTTTGAACTACACGGATTGAATCACATTCGGCGACCTTAACTTGGAGGCCTCCTCTTTTGGCAAATAGGAGTAGGGCCCGTCCTGTGATTTTTGTGACCCGAGGCAAACTCCATAAATTAGGTATTTACCATTGATGGTGTTGTTGTATCATGGAAATCGACAAAGCAAATGTGTATAGCTCGATCAACGATATAATCATAGTTTATTGCTTTGGACAAAGCTGGAGAAGAAGCGAGATGACTTCATAACTTCTTGAAAGAAATTCCACATTGGCTTAAGTCGGTACCTAAAATAGGTATACATTGTGATATTCAATTAGATATTGGAAGGGCTCAAAGGAAAATATCGCGGACCCTCTTACAAAAGGTTTACCAAGAGATTAAGTACGTTGCCTAGCGCAAGAAATGAGATTAAAGCCTATTACGTAAGAATCTTTATAATGGTAACTCTACATTGTTGACTAGAGATGTCATGATCTTGGTTCAAGATGACAACTAAGTAATGGAGATTTCAGTACTTGGAAAAATATTTCCTAACTCATTCATATGATAATTAAAGTGCTTTCTGCAAAATGTTAAATGTTAAGATATGCTTTTAATAATTCCTATATCTTGATTAAGTCAAGTGGAGTAGGGCAGGATACTCTTAATAGGAGGTGATAAGGGCGCTTTGCGCACTTATTTAGGTCACAAAACATGGACTATTGTTG
>CAIGRN010096425.1:0-11705 GCA_903798345.1 Fraxinus anomala
TAACTTACTTGAAAAGTTATCTAAGCATGGTCTTGTATATTGTCAACTTGATAGATTGGAGTAGGTAGAATAGTTGTTGACAATCTTGTTTTGTAATCTTATATATTCAGCAAGAAATGGAATGTAAGTAAGCTTCTTTTCTCTATTTCTTCTTCTTACAAAAACAGAGTATTTTTTGTTAAAATTGGTGAGCTTTAACACCATACGGTGGGAAGCAAGTAAAACTGGTAAGGAAGTGCTAAGTACGGTAAGTAAGGAAGAAACCGTAAGCCTTTACATAATCCGGTAAGTATCAAGTAAAATAGATAAGTATTGTACAAATACGGTAACCTTGTCAAAACCGGTAAGTTAGTGCAAAATCCGCCATTGTGCAAATCCAGTAAGCTTAGTGTTAAATCCGGTAAGTTCATATTTTTGAATAAATAATCCTTCAGTTCTTCAGGTGAAGGTAGTTCTTCTTCCCATTTGGCAAACAAATTGAAGTCCTCTTCTCTCATTCTTATTCCCTATTCTTGAATGCACTGTGAAAATTACGTTCTCTTCTACAAAATTTCAAGATTTGTATAACTAAGCCAATCAAATGATGAAATTTCATAGACGCATGCGTAATATATCATAGGACGCATCTTGTAAAAGTTAATGAAATCGAAGTAGCATATTATTTACATGGAGTATATTCTATATATGGGCATGTACATATCGTTGTAAGCTATATTATGCCTCCTGTTTGTCACTCATTTTTTTCTCATTCTATTTTTTATTTTTTTTCTCTTTTTTCATTTTAACCACACATTTTATCAATAAAATAATATTACATATAAACTAAAAAATTCTCCTTACTTTTTAACCACACAATCTTCCATCAATCACTATTCCAAAAATTATTTTTCAAACAAAATGGGTATCAAACATGGGCATAATAAGTAAATCATTACAAGTTAAAACTTATGGGATGCCAAATATGTATCATCCAAAAAGGCGGGGGGGTTAGAGCACGGAAAGATAAGATATACTTCGGTGACAACTCTTCCATCTCTTATGGTAAACTTGCTGAAGCCACTCTGGTCACTTTAAAACTTTCCAACTTGGTCTTTGTGCTTTTTGATGTCCATGATTCAAGTATTCTTTTAACGTCTCTTTAACTCCTTCAAGTTGTTCATTTAAGAATAAACATTTTAAATCACATCTATATATATGCAATTGTACAACTTTTTGAGTGTAATTTGTATTTCAACTTCACATATACGACATATCAAGGAATCCTTGTATGCCATTACGTGTTGATTCCAAACTCCCCAAGTTACACGACATAGTTTAGAGAAGTCTTTTGAGCATTTGTGCTGATAGATTGTGGTGTCAATATTTTCAACACAATTATGTCTTCTTTATGTTGAAGTTTATCGAAATTATGCTCAAAAGGGGCGTCAATAGTGTCGTGTAATTTTTTTATATATAAAGTTGATGAATAAGTATTAATTCACACAAAAAAAAAAAAAGGTCATATGTTAGTTTCCTTTAATTCTTGAAAAAAGAACGGTTCGGGATCCATTTGTACTTTTTTCAAACATTGCAATATTTTCCAATTACAATCAAGGGCTAATTGTTCTCTTCATAAAATAAATAAATAAAAATGAAAAATTATCAACTGCAGACTAAACTCCTATCAGTGCCAAGCAAACGTTAGAGACCATATGCAAACTAAAGGCGAAGTTTAGGGACCATTTATGTCGAATTTCCTGAAATATAAAGATTTGGGTTCCATTTACACTTTTTGGAAAGAGTAGGAGCTCAAATGCAATAATGCCAAATTAAAATGAAGGGCATATTTGTCTTTTTAATTAAAGGGACCAATTTTGCACGAAATACATTACTTGGGGGATTTGTTGATAAGAAACAAAGGTAGGGACAAATTTCCCATAATAATTGTGTCAAACCTTTTGCGTGAGGAAGGTTATCCGTCTTCACCATCCGGAATCCCCAAACCCAAACCCTAATCGAAACCATGGTCTGCATCAGGAAAGCAACTTTGGATGACCTGTTAGCTATGCAGGAATGCAATTTGTTCTGCCTGCCGGAAAACTACCAGATGAAATACTATTTCTACCACATACTCTCCTGGCCGCAGCTTCTCTACGTAGCGGAGGACTATAATGGCAAAATCGTGGGCTATGTTTTGGCCAAAATGGAGGAGGAGAGTTCTGAGTGCCATGGCCACATCACCTCCCTTGCCGTGCTCAGAACGCACCGGAAACTCGGCCTCGCCACTAAGCTCATGACTGCTGCTCAGAATGCCATGGAACAGGTGAAATGAGTTATTTTGATTGTTTTCCACGGTGTTTTTGTCTTGCCCATCGGACCACCCCGGATTTTTGAGAAATATTATTGTTTTGTTGTTAACATTTAGGATTTGAATTTGATGCATCCAAGTAGGTCACTTGACCGGCAGCAAGCCAATGCACAGGGGGACTAGTCATTTTCTGCTGTGGTTTTATATTTTGATGCGTTCCTGGGTGTAGTAATTATATTCAATTTTAATTGTTGGATATTATTTGTTTATCCATAGTAACAGGACAAGACTGGTTTGGGACTTTAGACCCTTTCGTTATTGTCCTTGTTTAACATCGGCAAGATATGTGTTCTTGAGTCGTGGTGAGCCGTCTGTAAATTTTTTATATTTCAATGGATTGCTAATGTTACAATCAGGAGAATTTTTAGTATTGGTACATATCTGGAAATATTTGGGTATGCTTGTATAATTATAATGAGGAAACAACTTCAAATCTTTTCCAATGCTATATGCAGTTCCCAAGTTTTTAATAGCACGGGTTGTGTCAAAAAGCTTGCTTGTTTGGATAAAATTATATTGGTATTTTAAAAGGAGTAGTGTGTCCCAAGAAATGTGTTGATACTAAATGGGTAGCAATTGTGAATGTGTGGTTCTAATTCAAGTTTTACTTTGATTGCAAATTATAATGAGATTATAATTTTATACACACAAGCACTGTTGTCAACTGCTGCTAAGTTAATTTTTATTTTTATTTTGTGTTTTTTCAGTTTGTATTACGTTACCTATTTCTTATTTTAGGTCTTCCCTGAAAAAGTGAGTCTACATCATTCTTTGTTCTCGATTTCTTTTCTACTCAGCAAGAAATTTGAGTTCCAACTGACTGGAAGTTGTTTGTTATGCAACTCGTTAATCCGTTTTGCTTTCACGTGGATCTTGAGATAAACTAGAATTCACCTTGGATGATGTTGGTTTTATTACTCTGTCGGCTAACACATTTTTGGTTTCATTCTTGAAAAGGTGTATGGGGCAGAGTATGTGTCATTGCACGTAAGGAAAGGCAATAAGGCTGCATTTAATCTGTATACGGAGACATTAGGGTACACAATTCATGATGTGGAAGCGAAATATTATGCAGATGGGGAGGATGCATATGATATGAGGAAGCAATTAAAGGAGAGGAAGCATCATCATCACCACCATCATGGTGGTGGGTGTTGTTCTGGGGATTTGAAACCGGGTGAGAAAGCTGGATCAGCAGAAGCCAAAGTAGAGTAATGGCAAAGGTATCTATTTTGGAATTTTAATCACGTTATTATATTTACTATATGAAGGAAAGTGTACCAAAGAAGTTTCTCTTTTCAGTGGAAGTTCAATTGATTGTAATGGGCATGCGTATGTCTGGTATTTCGGCTTTCAAGTTTCAAAACTATCACTTTTTGCTTGCTATTGAAAAATTTAGGTGGAAATGCTAAATTGGTATTTTTCATTTTTAGCAATAGCTTTAGTGGAAATGCTTCTTTTGTGGTGGTGGTGCATTTGGAGTTCTTTTTATACTTCGAAATAACAATTGACATGGAAATCCTTCTTTGGGATTCACCATTTCAATTAGCCTGAAATGGTCCCTAGCAATACTTAACGAGTAATGAATATAGTAGGATTGTGTCAAGTCACGTGAAAGTCACGTGATTTTAATATCCAAGTTGATGGTTTTGATGACAGGGGACCTAAATTTGCATATATTAAATCGGCTGAGTATCTAGAACTTCACTGTTGAAGGTTCTTGCATGGATAATTTCATTACCGGTTATTGAACTTGCAATAAAATCTCAATGGGGTTAGTAAACTTTAATTTGTATCAATCAAAACTTCAATGAGTAATGCTATTTGCAATCGCTTACTACATTTAGATCGTCCTACTACATTTGACAATGCAAATTACTAATCGTCACATGTATATAACGTAAGACGATCTACGATAGTGAACGACTGCAAATATCATTATTCAAACTTCAATTTATATAGATGCAAACAATTGATGGCAATCTAACGTGTCTTACATATCTAAGTAAATATGGCACCTAATATTAATGGAGTTATCAATTATGTAAAATTTATTTGACTTCAATGAGCAAGTTGCAAATATATTTGATGATTGATTTGAAATTTCAACTTTTTGCTAATTTATAGTTTCCTTGTTTCAACTTTCCGTTTTCCTTTGTTCTTGACAAATATTCCCTTCCAAGTTAAGCATAAATCCCGAAATAAAATATAAATTTCTTAAACTTGATATAAAAAGCTAAAAAATAGCTAGAAAATAACTTTATCATATTACATACTTAGAACTTGTTTTATTATTTCAGAGACAAACTGAAAGCAGAAAAATATTTTACACCATATCTTAGAATGTGAAGGTAAATTAACTGAATCAATTATAAATAAAAATTATTTGAAACTTGGTTTCTTTAATGCATTTTTTAATCATGTTCTTTACATCATACTAAAAGTTATTTGTATTCATTATTGTAATTATTGCAAAAATTAATAAATAAATAATTGTTCCCATTCACTTATAAACGTTCAACTATACATTTCTCCACTTTTTATAAAAACTAGTGGAAGAATGTGTGTTGCACGTTAATTGCTTAATGCTAAAAATAATTGTATGTAAATTTTAGAAAAAATTTCATTTGTAAATAACTGTGTCGTAGGAAAATGCCTAATCTGCTGCAAGAAGCACAAAACAACAAAAAATTTACATCTCAATTTTTTATAAAATGTTAAAACAAATTACAAGTTCGACTTTTTATTAGTAGTCAACAAGTATGAAGTATTGATCCACTGTTTCACTATTTTCAATATGCTATCATTTTAACATAATTATAGATGTAATTTCATTACCCACTCACCTTTTGAAACACAAATCAAATAGATGACAATATTCGCAGAGCTCTTATAAAAAAAATATATAATATACTCCATTAAAGATAAAGAAGATTATAACAACTTCATTCTTTTAATTCGATAAGGACTCAGTTAACACAAATCGCAAAATTTCACGAGAACATCACAAAATTGCAAATAAATCTATTTTATTTCTATCTTGTTATAACCAAAACAAACTTTAAAAAAGATGTAAGAATTCCTTTTTCACGAAAACAATAAAAGATAAAATAAATCAAATAGGGAACCGAAAGAACAAACATAAACATTAAAAATTCCAGCACATAGGGATTATGAAAATGAATAATAGTACTGCATGTAGGCATAAAGTTGAAGAGGATTAAGAAACGTGTACATAAACGTCTGGTTTCCTTAAGGTTAGAAAATAAATTATATAGATATCATAAATAATCATGGTATATCCTACGGTTGCGTGACCATTAGGCGCTAAACAATTTACACATTGAAGCCATTATGTATCTAATTCAACAACTTGAATATTAGTGCATCATATATAAATCTAAAACAGAAAAACAACATTTTATACTTTCCATCAACAGGCAAGAATAATAACATCAAGTTATACAATTTTGTAAGGCAAGCCAACCAAATTGAGTAGTACATTAAGCTTTGGTTTGACAAAGAACACTTGCACCTTTTCAAATCCAAACTTCATCAATTCAATTGCTTTCAAATAATTCCCAACTTCAGTTGACTCATAAGCTAAAGCATGTCCACAAAATTCATTATCAAAGTTGCTTTTTCAACCATCTTGTTGTGGTTGTTTACATATAATTTCCTCCATCTTTACAAACAACAAAAAAAATTCAAAAACTACAATTATAATCGACGAAATAAATAAAAGATATTATCACATATAAGATCTGGTATCTCGTTAATAAATTGAAATTATAGACCGAGTGTGTAATCTCCTCATAAAACAAAAAACCAAAAAAGAAATTGAGGTGAAAGTGATTACCTAGCATGTTGAAGATATAAGCAAAAGTAATGAAAAATCTTCTCTAGAATTGTTGTGATTATCTCTCAAAAAGTTATTCCCCCAAGTTTCGCTTCAGCAAACTCCCTAAAATCACTATATATATATATATATATATATATATATATATATATATATATATATCTCCCTCTCTCTCTCTCCCCCTCTCTCTACAAAGGGTTGTACTCTTTGATTGAACAGTCTTACAATCTCAGATTATAATGACAATATTATCCTCACCTCTCTTCAAAACTATAATCCAATAAAGTAACAGTCCTAACGCTCTAACAGTAGTACTTCTAGTAGCACTAGCAGTACCAGAAGGATTCTTCAGTTAAACGGCGCTGTTGGTGTCGACGGAGGAGGCAGTACCAGTAGTAGTTACAGAAGCAGCAATTTGAGCATTCTTTTTTGGCTTCTTCACCGAGATAGAGCCGGTGGAGGAGGCAGTACCAATATTAGTCACAGAAGTAGCGGCTCCAACCTTCTTCACTAAAACGGCGGAATTGGCGGCGTTTTGAGTGTTGAGAGAGGTGATATGACACTCGTTCCAGTCGATATCTTTGAGGTCCTTTATCGCTCCCTTTAGAGCGAGGCAGGCAGCCACACGAGAATATGCCGTCGTCTTGTAAGGTAGAGCGGTTGAGATTCATCAGTTGTATTCTGCTCACCACTTCTATCAAATTCTTCTGAATTAACAAATTAATCAATCAATCAATATTAATAGAAGGATTTCTCAGATATAAAGTAAAAGGAAATTCGAAAAATAAGTAATATCGGAATTGAAATTGGATTTTAATCTTTGAATTATTGAATCAGGCCTTTTGACACCACATCTTGTTGAAGCCATGCATGCCTAGGGTCTATAAAATAAAAGCAACAAACCAAATTAACTGACTTGGAAGCAATTTTTGTAGGCGCAATCAATTTCAATAAAGTAATAGCACAAAAATTTAACCAAAAATGACAAGTTCAGAATGAACTGCTTAAATTTAGAACAATAGTTTTGAGTGGGGGTCAGAGGACCTGGTTGAGTTAGCAGATAGTGAGATCGACGAGATTCTTGTGTAGGTTAAACTCACCGGCGGTGAAGGGAGCATTTTCCGGCGATTTAGGCGGCAGTGAGTGGTGACCGTAAGGAGGAAGAGGCGAGAAGAGAGAGAGAGAGAGAGAGAGAGAGAGAGAGAGAGAGAGAGAGAGAGAGAGATATATTTTTTTATTTTTAATGTTTAATAATTTAATAAGGATTTTAGACTAATTTGCACTTTTTAAAAAATTTGGGAGCATGACTCCAATTAATTCTTTAGTTTTTTTTTCTTTTTGTTTTATTTGAATGGAGGATAAAATGGTCAAAATATGGTGAAAATGACGTTCAACGCACGAAAAATGATAGGTAATGGTATAAATGCCAAGAAATGAAAGGTAGGGGCGTTTTGTGCTAATTAGCCAAATCTTATTCAATGGTTAATAATTTGGTCAGAATAATGCTATATTGCTATCTAATATTGACTATGCTTAACGATTGTCTAAATGTCGAGAATGATATGGATCATATATTTTAAAATTTAATTGAATTTATCATTTAATATCATTTATAAGTTAGATGGATATGAAACATCACTAATATTAAATAGTAACATTCTTTACTTCAATTTAACTCTTACACTACACTATGAGAAAATGAAATAAAAAGTTTCTATATCATTCTCGTTGCGTCAATATTTTGATGAAAAACCGATATCAAGTTGGTGTATATTCACTTGAGGTGATGTTCAATAGTTTGATGGTTACTTCATTAGCATTCGACACATCCATTTATTTAAAGTGAAGATAATAATTCAATGAGTGTGGCTAGGTCACATAAATTGTAGTTTTTGAGCTTCTACATTGTTTTCCTGATCCTAATTTTTTTGGTACTACATTTATTCATTATTAACAATGAAAAATGCGTAGTTCGACCCTAACAACACCTAGATGGAAGTAAATAGGTGCAAAGTACGGAATTTAAAATTACTAATGAATTAAATAGCAACAAGTCACTTTTTAATTCTTTTCTAGATGATTCATGCAAGTCATTTTATTCTTAAATTTGAATACTGTTGTTTGTATGATCAATCAATAAACAAAGCGAAAGCAGTAAATCAACGATAGGATGATCACGGAGAAACCCAACTGGAAAAAATTTCGGGCACTATGCCATTCAATCTACTATAAACGATTTTAACAACTTACAGTCTATCAACTAGACGACCCGCACTATCTGATCTCCCGACTGCACCCTTTACAGCTCTCTTTGGATCCTGTACTCCCCTGCACCAATTCTTAGCTACTATTGCAAAAGCTCTCCATGGAATTTGCTACCCTACAACACTACTAGCTTTGTGGAATCGTCTATCTCCCGTGGATCAACGAAGAACACCTCGATCTTCAGAAATCTGACCAGATGTAGAGGAAAGGCAGTTTGGTATTTGGATTATTGGAACGATGTTTTTCGCACCAAAACAAACTCACAAGATGAAGATTGAAATATAAAATATATGAATTCTCTCACAGATGAAGCTCTCTCAATGATCAACCTTGATTTTCACGTTCAGACGTGTTTTGGTATATATATGTAGGTTAGAAAACGAATGGGTTGGGTAAAAAGCATTTAAATTACGNGATTGAAATATAAAATATATGAATTCTCTCACCGATGAAGCTCTCTCAATGATCAACCTTGATTTTCACGTTCAGACGTGTTTTGGTATATATATGTAGGTTAGAAAACGAATGGGTTGGGTAAAAAGCATTTAAATTACAAAATAAAAGTTTTTCAGATAGCATTGTAGCTTGAGCCAAGGCTCAGCGACAGTCGAGTGACAGGCTGTCGCTCGAGCGAAAGTAGGGCAACAGTCGAGCGACGGAGGTTATGTTTTTGACGCTCGAGTCAATCCATGGCAACAGTTTAGCAAAAATTCGCGCCGTATTTTCCTTCTTTTGCTATTCTCGAACTCTAGATCTAAAAACCTTAAATTTATCTATTTGCACATTACTCCTTGATTTTTTATACAAATTACAATTCAGCCAATTTGTTTACATAATTGCCAATTAAAAAAATCTAAAACCTAACCAAAAAAAAAAAAAACCACCTACAGTGGTTCAATTGAAAAAAATTATCAAATAGAGAGATGGGATGAACGGAGTGTCAATTAAACATAACACTTTATACTTGATTAAAGTGGAACAAATAAAATTTCGTTGATCAAACTAGAACCAAAAGAAAAATCTACCCTTCAATATTTCTACGTTGACAAATTCACGTAGATCTAAACCAACCGTTTCGATTCAATTTTATAGTTTGATTTTTTTACCCTAATTAATCACCCTACTTTATAACATCTTCAAATTCAAATACGGCAAGAACAAAAATCTTTCTTAGAGTTGGAGAATGAACTTAATAGTATGGTCCCTACTCCAACCTGTTTCTGTTGTGAATGCAAGAAGACAATAACTCTTAACACAAAACAGATTACAGCCTACATTTTCAAAATTTTCAGTCCCGCACACAGAAACGCAATGCCATGCAGAGAGGTGCCACACATGGTTTCAGCCCATAAATCCCTTCACTTCACACACAAAAATTACTTGCGCTTGTCAAATTTGAATACTACTTGACATGGGGTAGGGTGGGTTGCAACAGGATCTATATATTGTGACCTTTACCCTCTCATTTTTCCATCAAAAACTCCTACTGAGCAGACACACAGTTTAAGGTTAGGTCAGTTTCCTAGGTTTTGGACATTTTAAGGTTGATTTATTGTGTACTAAATTGTTTTCCTTGATTATTGTTTGTAGAGGAGAAAAATGTCACTTGGAAGGGTGTTTTTAATTCTTGTTTTGTTCTCACTTGCTCATGGCAATGAAGATGGATAGATTGATGCTCATGCCGCTTTCTATGGAGTTGGTGATGCTTCTGGAACAATGGGTACAACCCTTTTTTTCTCTCGTCCTCTCTCGAAGGAACACGTGTTTTGATCTCAGTTATTCATAGTTTTTAACGACTAGAAATCTTGTAGGAGGGGCTTGTGGATATGGGAATTTATACAGCCAAGGGTACGGGACTGACACTGGGCATTGAGCACAATATTGTTCAACAACGGGCAGAGTTGTGGGGCTTGTTTTGAGATTAAATGTGTGAATGACCAAAAGTGGTGCTTCCCAGGCTCGATTGTGGTCACTGCCACCAATCTCTGCCCTCCAAATTATGCACTCCCAAATAATGCCGGTGGGTGGTGCAACCCACCTAACCACCACTTTGACCTCTCTCAGCCTGTCTTTCAGAAAATTGCTCAATACCAAGCTGGAATTGTTCGCGTTAGTTGCAGAAGGTATACACTTTAAAACATGTTTGTTTCATCGGTCCAAGTTCCATTTAGTTATCTAATTTTTTGTTTCAATTTGGTCACTCTATTGTACTTGTCAAATGAGCTTTTTTGGTTTAAAGTTTTCACTCGGTCAGTCTTGAAATTGAGATTGAGTAATGTTATTTAACGTAAGTGGTGCGAACCACCAGTCTATGTGACTTGACGCATAGCATTATTCATTGAGTTTTGATTTTGACGAATGTAGGGTACCCTGCCAAAGGAGGGGTGGCATTAGGTTCATAGTCAATGGTCATTCTTACTTCAACCTAGTCTTGATCACCAATGTTGAAGGTGCAGGTGATGTCCAAGCAGTTTCAGTTAAAGGTTCAGGGACTGGTTGGCTATCCATGTCCTGAATTGGGGGCAAAATTGGCAAAGCAACGCTTATCTTGACGGTCAAAGCCTTTCTTTCAAAGTTACTACTAGTGACGGCCACACGGTGTTCTGTGACAATCCCATCCCCACCGGTTGGTCCTTCGGCCAAACTTTCACCAGTGGACAATTCACCTTAAATTATCCTCCATCTCTACCTATTCAGCCGTAGGGTTACAAGTAGTTAATTCATCTAATTTATGAGTCGTTTCTTAGCATAGTAGATGTATAGTAGAATTTACAGATCATGCACGTATCTGATACTTGTACCTGTACGAATTAATTGCAAGAAAACTATATAATGTAGGTCTAAGTCAAAATGGGGTAACAGCTTATTTTAGAGGTGGCTCTAGCAATTTTTGGTCACATGAAATATGTATGATTCTACATAGGGCTTTTTAGAAGGGCAGAATTGGGTAAGTGGTAGGTTTATTACCCAACTCGCCAGTACTTAGGGATGGCAAAAAAGTTCGTTGACTCGGGCTCGACTCGGAAAGCCGAGCCCCATTTTAGGGCATCGGCCCGAGCCTGGGCCGACCCGTGCGAGCCGCCCGTATTAATGAAATTTTTTTTTTTAAAAAAATTAAACGCTGCGTGCATGCAGCTAAATAGCCACGTGCACGCAACAAAAAATACAACGCCAAATTTAAAATTTTACAACTTCATATCAATATATTTCTAATTTCCTTACGCAATATTCAGT
>CAIGRN010096435.1:0-31436 GCA_903798345.1 Fraxinus anomala
AAAAAAAAGAAAGAGAGAGAGAGAGCCAGAATTGGATATTGTATCAAGTCGAACATTCAAAATGTCAAATTACACCTCTTAGAATGGGCCAACCTTTCCTTAAAATGTCATTGATCTTGGCATCAATATACCTTTGCATTCTTGGTGGGCAAAGCTCAGCTGCATATCCATTAAGTTTTGCTGCAAGGTTAGATCTCTCGAGCTCTTCTGCAGGCAAGTTCCCAATCAACTGAAGAAGGAATGGATTCCGTTTGAGCTCAAATTTCTGGAGATCAACATAAAAAGTTTGTCACTCCCATTATTATCCTAAAGAATAGTACGATACTTTGACCCTCAAGGATAGGACTGGGGGAGGGCCTTTTTGCCAAAACCAGAGCCAGACGAAAACGGCTGGTTCGGGTTAGTTCTTGGAAGCAGAAATGCATCACAGTCTGAATAGCAAATAATAAGGCACGTGCCACATTAATGAATAACATGCTTAAAAGGAAACTTTCAGATAAGGTGAAGGAAGAACTTCTGATATGATATATACTACAATTATCACTTCACCACATAAAAAGCCAACTTTAATCTCTTTTAAACTAATACCAATCCATTGAACTTTGAATCATGACCATAATAGTTGTAAGATGTTTCAAATGAAGGTACAAGGGATACCAAACCTGATGTTCGGGCTCTGCAGGGTAAAATGTTCCCAGCTGTTGAATTTGTGTGGTCACCACACTGATCTTTGACCTTGTTTGCTCCCTTTCTTTACTCTGAGCAGCCAATCCAGACTCTTCAGTTCCATTAGTAAATATTATAGACCTGATCCAGGTAAAACGATTTACTTTGTAAGCGTGAATTTCAGCTTTCATTTCAAGCACGTGTGCATTTTAATTCAAGAACTACTGTAGATAACCAGCACCTGTATTGATTCCCCACATCAGGCCCTTGCCCAAATACTTGCCTAGAATCATGACTAGTCCAGAACACCTCCAATAGTTGTCTAAACCTTATACTCCTGGGATCATATTCAATCTGCATAACAAAATGAGACTACATCATATTATATATGCATAACAGTCCAAAACACATTTGCAGGGAAAAAACGGTATCCTACAAGAACATAACTATGTCCTCAAATGAAATTTTAGGTTACACAACAGTTCACTGCTGCAATAGAATATGCAACTCTGGTTATCAGCTATTTATTCAGGCCATATAGAGTGCTGAGGTGGGCACAGCTTCTATTGTAGGCAATAAAGGCATTCAAACAACTATGTCCACATATAAACAGAAGACACGATTCCACGATACCCTATTCCAGTTCTTCCGCAGACACTGTTGACAGCCTGGCAGACATAGGTTAACTAGACTCGTGTAATGCAAGTTCAGCTATGCCATCATTTATCAGAGAATGGTAATCATCTCAGATGACCTAGGTCATTTTTACCCGCATACGCTGATATGTCTTCTGTGAAGAATAATAGTTTAGGGGCTGTTCTCTTTGTATTTCAGTTTTGTGTTTTGAGTTTTGAATTCATTTTCAATTTTGTATTTTGAATATCCATTTTGAAATTGTTAAAAATGTGTTCTTTTTGACATTTTGAAAAATTGTTTTGAAAAATCCAAAACGCGTTTTGAAAATTTTGGTTTGATTATAACTGAAAACTGAGTTTTCTTTGTAAATTTTTAACTTATTTTCAAAAACACGTTTTCGCTGTTTTGAAAAATCGAAAACAGAAAACGGCTTGAAAATGGTAAAGAGAATAGAAGCTTTTATGATAACCTTCTAAAAATATCACAAATAGTTTGTTTTGAAGAAAATCGTAACTTTCTAAGCAATTTTTAATGCATCGACCACTCAAAATAGCTGATTTATTTTTTATTTATTTATTTATTTTGGTTAAGTGCTTACTAGCTGTTAAAATTTCAGTTAGACACAATGTGGCGAGGAGCATTTCTTGAGCTTTTTTTCTGTTCGAGGTGCAGGACTTCACTGAAGTCTGTGCTTGTATGAGATTGAGATTTAAAAACCAAAGCGAAAGAGCAGGCATGATATAATTCCTAAAATTATCTTTGGTTGATCTAAGAGATTGTTGTTCTGCTGAATTTGTCAAAACCTATGCATTTATAGACATTCTGTGTTTCACCTCAATGTGTTTACCTCTCATTCTGTGCTTTGCACTTAAGCCCAGGGAGGTCTTGGTGACTCTGCAGTTTTTGCATTTAATAACTCTAGTGTTTCAAAAAAAAATTTAAATAAGAGTTTATTACAAAATACAAACCAAAAATAAAAAAGCTCCACGAGAGGACCCTCAGTCCTTTCATGGCATGACTTATAGAAGCCCAATTGAGACTAATGTTTACACTAGATAATAAAATGTATCTGGTTATTGTTCTGTTGCAGGAAATAGGTGTGTAAAATTCCTCACAAACTCTGCTGAATAGACCATGCAAGAACAAAGATTTCATGAGAACTCAAAAAAAAAAACATAAATTAGACAAGGCATATATTTGGCTTTTCTATAGAGGGAAGGAAGAACACAATGTAGCTGCTTACAATTAAAATTTTGAAGTGTATAGTCCCACGGGTCTCCAAATGTGTTATTTCTCAATTCAAATTTGGTGTAAAACATCCTCTGAAGATGTTAATCACTAGCTATCTAGGAAACTGCGTTGTAAGCTTCACACAGTTCCAGAAGAAATGGCAATCAAGCTTCAGAAAATTTATTCAGAAATGGAAGAGCCAAGCAGGCCATGCATCTTCCATGTTTTGATATGTTCTTGACTTTCACAAAAAAATTTAGCATCCCTTTCGTACAGTACTTCAAGAAAATATAGGATGAAACTATTATTGGTCCTACCTTGTTGAGATAGGTGTGTATTTGAAAATGGGAAATATCCAACTTGGGTCTTTGTTTATAAATTCATGGAAAGTAGATGTATCGTGTGTTAGGAATGTGTCCTTAAAGAAGAAACACATGTTAACAAAAAGGATAATTGAATGAGATTTATTATCCTTTAAATGCAATTCTATATATAATTAGTTGCTTTGAGATATCAATGGAATCCTTGATATATTATTGGAATATATCACTCAATAAATCTCATGGACAGACAAAATATCCTCTTAAACGAGCCTAATGAATGTGATCGTGAAATCTATGTACATAGTAGTTCGAATAACTTCTTTCATTAATCTAACGATTTTGACAGAAACACAGGAATGCCAACATGTAATCATTGAGGTTAATATTTTCTACTCCAGATTATTAATGGCGGTTTATAGGGCAATATATAATAATTAAAAGGTCAAGGACAAAGTAAAATAACTATATTAAGTAAATGTAGTTTTCATATAATAGAGTACAATCATATTTCTATAGTGAAGTTGATACATGATTAATAAGCATTTGGTGAATAGGAACAAGAACGTGCGTGTTCATAAAATCTTACAGCAACTAGGTTTGTTATGGGTCCTAAGGTCCATGACCAAGCTACTAGTGGTTATTTACTCGTAACTGCATGTTAGCAAATTTTTTAGTCTCTAGCACTACTAATTTTGGAAAATTGATTTAACTTAATTTGCATATCCAAAATGTTAATAAAATAATATGAATTGGATCCAAACATATTCTAAGTTTGGCTAAGATATTCTTAATTGGAACATCGAATAAACTATCTTTAAAGCCTTCTATGTGCTTCTGGAGCAGATTTTCAATACCAAAAGAACACACCCTAAAGTCGGCCAGAGACAGATTAAGTTCAGATGTGAGACTCTTCTTGATCCCATCCCCTTTTTCCTGACCTAACAAGATCTGTACCATTTATAATTTGTGGACAAAACATATCTTGTTAAATCACCTCATCTAAAAGCTCAAATTTCTATAGAAGTAACTAAATTATTTATTTAAATTATGTCTTCAATACTCCCTCCCAATTCCTCGTGTGCAAGCAAATTTATCTGTTCATCAAAGCCTTACATGTACATAAATCTTATCGGTGAATAGCATGAGAACTTGAACTCGTGACTTTTGCCCATGGTTAAATCATTTTATCTAAAAGCTTAATTTATTATAGAGAGAATTTTTAATTTAAAATAAATCTACAAGGATAAGTTTCGGATGGTATTGTACAGGGTTCTACAACAAAATTCACGAAATCAATTCAAACATAAATCGTAGTATTTCCAATTTCAATACTTACACCAAGGCAACAAGGGGGATATTTATGAACATTTCAAGAATCAATTAGCAAAGTATACAATGACAAGTAATATTTATGAAGGTGGATAAAAGAATTAACCATTCCTTCAGAAATTATGTTTTTGTCGCCCAAAGATATAAAACTTCGTAATATATAACCATTGATTACAGAGTAATGCTATTTCACCTTTAATTGACCGTTCTTGATTAAGTAGTGCAGCAACAACATAGAAAATAAGGGAAAGTCTAAGTTTCTAATATTCTATACTTCCCTTGATCTGCAGAAAAACCATTTTATATTTTTCTTTAAAATATAAACGCACAGCCTTTCCTCTTTGTTAAAAATCACACAATTCACACTCCAAATTCATTCAACTAGAAATTACTGTTCACCGAACTACACACCAACTCGCATTCTCGTTCAGCATTTTCAATTGAAATCAGAAACATAGCCAACTAAACCATTCTTAATCGTGATAAATGCTAGTTAATGTTCATTTTACCAATTCATAAATAACTACAATTTTGCAGCAAATTAACGAAATATTTCATTTTCTTCTTCAAAAAATTAAATGAAATATACATAGCGAACAATGAACAGATTCACAGGTTATTGCGCTGATAAGTAAAATAAGATGGGTAACCTGCACACTCTCGGCGTGATCTCCCAAGCTTCGGTACTCCGGATTCACTTTTGATCCGCCGGCATAACCGGCGGTGGTTCGTACAACGCCGTCCAAGCATCCAAAGACGGCCTCCGACCTCCAGAAGCTGCCAAGGGCGAAAATGACTGTTTTCAAAGGCTGATTGGATGGCTCCTTTGAAATTTCGGAGATCTGATCTGGAAATCTGATGCTTAGAGTGGAATACGGTGCCAATGAAATTATGATGAGAAGGAAAATTGAAATGGTGGGAGAGAGGAATATCGCATTTCTTCTCTCAGCTAGCTTCATTTGGAGAGAGGAAATGGAAATGAGTAGCATCGGGTTAGTGGATTTTTTTCCTTGTCCTGAAGGGCAAAGCGCGCTTGATGCATATAAGAAAGATGATATTGGCATCCAGTGAGCTTCACGACCCTAATTAGAATAATGCTAATATTATTTATTATTACGATAATTGAATGCGATAGTTTAAATGAAATAATGAGATTAGACAATTCAATTTTTATGAAAGAATATGGGAGGAGACATGATCTCTCAAATCATCGATTTTCTATTATTATGATGATAAATAGTATTACTCCCCTAATTAAAATGGCCAACTCAACAAAGAGCTAAGTGTAAAAAATAACACTATTCATGACATCTATGTGGCATTACTCTTTAATTACACGAATTAAAAAAAGGAATCAATCAGCTCACTTTTCATCCTCTAATCATGCATTTTCTTTCATCTTCCCAAAAACCTCAACCCACATCTTTTCAAATTGCCTCTCCCAAATCGATGGATTCTCTCCAAACGGCCAAAGATCAATCACCGCATTTGCTATCCACAGAAGTGTAACTCCATAGTTGATCGCCGGTGTTGTAATCAACAAGAAATTGGTGTCAAATATCTGTTGTTGTATCAAGATAAAATTATATGTGTGGTCCTTTAGTTTGTGAAGTTATATACCATGAAAAAAGCTGTTATAAAAATTGATTTATTGCAATGAGCAAAAAATGGGTACTCAATCTGCAAACTAGAGATTGACAGTCACTATTTTTTTTTCTCAAATTTGCCTTCTTGATTCCCATGAGTTGTGGGATCTTTATTAATTGTGGAAATTTTGATCACATGTCTGAAAAAAATGCATTTAATCACTGTAATCAACTTCTTAATCAGCCTTCTTATTATTGCATCAAAAGTGGAGATTAAAGTATCATGTCCATTCCACATTGCTCCAAATTTATGCGTGTAAATGTAAATTGCAGTAGTTTGTAACTATATAATTTTAAATTTTTTTTCTCGTTATTGTATTTTTATAGATTTAAAACTGATCAAGATGCTTATTGAGAAATAAAATCGATTGGATATGAGTGATGAAGAATATGTGGATGAATGAGAGGTAAACAAGAAGTTGATTTGTAAAGAGATTGTGCATGCTCCTGAAGTTGGAATGTATTTTGATTCATTGGACAACCTTTTTGAGTGCTATAAAGAATATGGGAAACAAGAAGGATTTGGAATTATAAGACAATCATTACGATCACAAGGGAATTTGAAATTTGTTTACATCTCATGTTCTCGAGCAGGAAATTTGAAATCTCAAAAACAAAATTGCCTCTATCCCAATCCATTGACAAAGAGCGGATGCAAAGCTAAAATCAATACTTCTGTATTTAGTGATGGAAAGTGCCAGATTAATTCTATTATACTAGAGCACAATCATGGTTTGAGTCCACAAAAATCAAGAATTTACTCATGCAATTGGAAAATTAGTATTGGTGCTCAAAGAAAACTTAAATTGAATGATCGAGCTTGAATTGGTGTGGTAAAGAATTATCAATCATTTGCAGTGGAAGCTGGGGTCATGATAATGTCCTCTCTTTGGAAAAAGATTGTAGAAATTATATTGATAAGAGAAGAAGATTAGACTTGGTATCGGAGATGCTGAAGCAATTCATAATTATTTTGTTCAGATGCAAGCAAATAATTCAAGTTCTTTTTTATGATGGATGTAAATGACAATGCTTGAATTAGAAACTTATTTTGGGCTGATGCAAGGAGTATGACAACATATGAAGAATTGACATCATGGTTACATTTGATACAATCTACTTGACAAATAAGTATGAAGTGCCTTTTGCACTTTTTGTGGGTGTGAACCACCATGGACACTCAATTTTATTTGGATGTGGATTACTATCGAAAGAGGACATTGCAACATTCATTGGGTTGTTTCGTACTTGGCAAGCATGTATGTCGAACATTTACCGAGTGCCATAATAATAACATTATTTGATAAAGCAATGCAAAAAGCGATTGAGATTGTGTTTCCTAAGATTCCTCATCGTTGGTGGCATATAATGAAAAAAGGTACTAGAAAAGTTAAGGGGATATAAGATGTACGGAAAATAAAAAATGCCTTGCATAATGTTGTTTATGAATCTTTGGAGAAAGAAGATTTTGAAGGAAAATAAAAGCATTTCATTAGTGAGTTCAATTTTTGTGAAAATGTGTGGTCTGGTAATTTGTATAAAGATAGGTATCGCTGGATTCATGCATTTGTAAAGGACACATTTTGGATTGGAATGTCACCATACGACGAAGCGAAAGTATAAGTGCATTCTTTGATGATTGTGTAAACTCAAAGACAACATTGAAACAATTTGTCGAGCAATATGATAATGCTTTAAGAAGCAAGATTGAAAAGGAAACTCATGAAGATTTTCAATCTTTTGCTACAACGATTCCATGTGTTACACATTACAAAATAGAAAAGCAATTTCAAATTGTGTACACTAATTCAAAGTTCAGAAAATTTCAAAAAGAGTTGTCAGGTAAATTATATTGTGAAGTTTTTTTGTGTATATGAGAAAAATGGGTTATTTGATGTGGTTGAGGATATGTTGGCCGGAGATAGACATAAATAAGTTCATTTCATAGTTTGTTGCATGAAGAGGAAAAATAGATTAAATGTGCTTGTCGATTGTTTGGATTTAGAGGGGTATTATTCAAGCATATTTTATCGGCCCTTTTAAAACTAGGTAAGCAAAAAGTCCCAAAAAAATATATCTTGGCATGTTGGAGAAAAGATTTAAAAAGAACTCACACAAAGGTGAAAGTTACTTATGATGATTGGAAATGTGACATTAAGGCTCAACATTATCACAAGTTGCAAAAGAAATTAGATGATATTGTTGTCTTGGCTGTCAGTTCTGATAAGAATTGTGCTTTATTGTGCAATAAGATGGACGGATTTCAATCAACAATAAGTAAGAATGAATCAAGTTTGAAGAGTTGTTCTTTGCCAAATTACTAATGCTTTCGGTGAGTTATGTGCAGCTTCTGGTGAAAGCAATGGACTTCGTAGTCCTCTAGCTATTAGTAGACATGGGCATCCACCTAAAA
Source organism: Fraxinus anomala (assembly GCA_903798345.1). Lineage (NCBI taxonomy): Eukaryota > Viridiplantae > Streptophyta > Magnoliopsida > Lamiales > Oleaceae > Fraxinus > Fraxinus anomala. The sequence goes on from CAIGRN010096435.1 coordinate 8,244, forward strand.
AAAGAAAGGTCTCCAGTGTAGAAAAGTTTGTTTCCAAGAAGAAAAGTGTGAAGACAAAAATGAAAGAAACAAGTATAATGGACAACAATGACCAATCGAGTGAAGGCAACTCTCGCTAAGTCACATAACATCTGCTATGAGAGGGAGACCACTGTAATGCTAGCTTGACCACCACTATGCTTGTTTGACTACCTTTATGATAGCTCAACTATCGTTATGCTAGCCTGAAGTCGTTATGCTTGTTTGACAACCGCTATGATAGATTGACTATCACTATGCTAGCTTGACTACTGCTACGCTGGCTCAATTGCTGCTGTGCTAGGTTGATCCATTAGAGCCCAAATCGCCCGGACATCCTTGAAACTGATTTAAAACTGTTTGAAGGTTATCACCGAGTCCACAATTTAATTTGTAGATGGAGGTTAACCACTTAGCAAGTGGGTGAAAACTGTGTATTGAGTGGAGTTCAGCATTTGACCCGTAGATAACCACCTAGCAGTTGCACGATGCCAGGCACTTATAAATACCTTATAAGTGTGCCAGCTAGGCTCTTTCTCTTTTTTTTTTCTCCCCAAAAAAGAAGTTTTTTTTTCTAGGTATTCATTTACTGTTCTTAAGATCATTCATTTAAAAATAATCACTAATTTATGTCGGAGGTGAAACAGGGGAGGAAGCCTCAATCTCTTTTTTGTAGGTTCATCGGAGTAGCAAAAGACACCGTATTCCGTCCAGGAATTTAGAGGGTCGTATCTTAACTATTTCATTAGCATCGTCTTTATGAACCACCGAACATAGAAGCTAAGTAGAAAGATGAACCATGAGTGATACGCAATGGAGAGTCGACATCCGTCGCCCGAGGTCAAGATCCGCCGCTACAACCTCAATATGTAACACAAAGTCGATTTAGCGTACTGGAGACCTAGTTGGCCACAATGATGACTCTCTTGAAAAGTCAGACACAAAGAGTGACAGGTCCATCCCATGGTCCACCAAGAGTTTCACCACAATATACACATGTACAGCCGCCACAAGAGGTTCAAACGGCTGCCCTATCGATTATTCAGGAAACGATCACAGACCAAAGGTCCCATGAAGTTACACATCCACAGGTTTTACATCCTACGTTGGACTTGGAATGCATGATGGAAGAAATGATGGCTTAGAAGATTAATGATACATTGTCAAGGAGGAAAGATAGGTGAGGCAGATGGTTTTGGAGGAAGACCTCTTCATTCCAGGAATCATGGTAGTTCCTCTGCCAAAAGGTTTCAAACAACCGATGATAGAGGCGTATGACGGAGTTACAGATCCCCTTGATCATCTACGTACTTTCATTGATCTGATAAGGTTGTATGTGGCCCTGGTTGCTGTCAATCTTTCCCCCCGGTGCTAAGAAGGGAGGCAAGAGATTGGGTGGCTACACTGGCACCGTGGTCTATCATGATTTTTGATGAGTTCTCCAGGAGCTTCGTAGCCTACTTCTTGAGTAGCAAGAGGAAAAGAAAGACTGCAATTGGATTCATGCAAGTTGTCCAAGAGAAAGATGAGCCATTGCAAGATTATTTGGCTAGATTTAGTCGGGCTACACTTGGCATAAGGGATCTTCAGATGTCACTAGTGGTGACCACACTGATGAATGAAACCCGAAATCGAGCTTTTAAGATGTCACTCTCGAAAAATCCCCTGGAGTCGATGCATGATTTGTTGAAAATGGGAGACAAGTACATAGATGCTGAGGAATCAAAGAGGTTACAAAAAACCATCAAGAAGGGCAGAAGCCATAAAATCACAAGCGAAAATTACATGATGAGAGAAGATCTGCTGATAGGAACAACTTGAAAAATGAGCACATGAAAAAAAGGGTATGCGCAGGATCGGTTAATCAAGCAAAGGTGAGAGAAAGTTAAGGTCTTTACTCCTTTAAACACTATGTGAGCCAATGTATTGATGGAAATTCAAGATCTTAAAGAGCTTGGCTGGCCAAAACCAATGGTAGCGTCCGCTAGCAAGTGAAACAAGAGCATCTATTACCACTTCCATAGAGACCATGGGCATGGCATGAAAAAATGCATCTATTTGAAGGAGGAAATCGAGCGTCTCTTGAAACGGGGGATCCTGACTAAGTATATAAAGAATGATTGAGGCAAGCAGAAAGTTGATGACCGCCCACCACTTAGGGTCGATGTGATAAATGTGATAATTAGAGGGATTGCAACAGATGGGATTCAAATTCGGCTAGAAAAAGATATGCTCGCATAGTTGGGGTTTCCTCCATTTAGAGAATGGCAAGGTTCAATCAAAGTATCATTTTTAATCGGCATGGCAACTGATGATGCTTTGGTGATCGTTAGTGACATAGTTGATTTTGATGTCAAGAGAGTGTTGTTCAATGGCGGTAGTACGGCAAATGTCCTAACTTGGGGAAGCATTTGTGGGATTGAAATTTTGTCGAAAAGATTGAAAGCAGTATCCACACCCTCCAAGAATACGGGGCGCTACTATTATACCAAAAGGAGCTGTGGAACTTTCGGTGACCTTGGGCACTTACCCTACAAGCGTGGTGATCTTGGTAAACTTTTTGGTTATCAATACCCCCATGGCATATAATGCAATCTATGTTCGACCTCTACTAAATGCTACTAGTTCCTTCCACTTATCACCAAGTTATGAAATTTCCAACCAGTCATGGTGTTAGGTGTGTGAAGCGTGACCAACAATCTTCGAGAAAGTGCTATGTTGATAGTATACAAGCTAAGGGATCTCCACCAGTTATGATGTTGGATCTTGAGCCTCCAAGGGGGTGAATCAAGCCTCTTAACATGACAGACAAAATTTCGGTGGCTGAAAGACGTGAATTCAGCATTGGGGCAAACTTGAAGTCAAAAGAAAGAGAAGAATTGGTGAAGTGTTTATCTGACAATTTGGATGTTTTCGCATGGAGCCTAAATGATATTATAGAGATCTACTCATTAGTCACTCAATATCGTCTTGGTGTTTCATCGGCGGTTAAGCCAGTAAAGCAGAAGAAAAGAACCTTGCCTCCAAAACGACATGCTATGGCAAAGGCAAAAGTTGAAAAACTGCTACAGGCAAGGTTCATTAGAGAAGTACAGTGTCCCGAATGGTTGACGAATGTCATCCTTGTGAAAATATTGAATGGAAAATGGCGCATGTTCTAGATTACACTAGGCTGAACAAAGTGTGTCCAAAGGACTCGTACCCACTACCCAAAATAGATCACTTGGTAGATGCCACGTTTGGTCACGAACGATTAAGTTTTATGGATGTCTTTTCTATGTACCATCAAATCTCCATGGTCGAGTCGGACCAAGAGAAAACATCTTTCATAATTGACTCTGAGATGTATTGTTATACAGCTATGGCATTCGGTTTTAAAAATGCCGGAGCAACTTATTAGAGAATGGAGAATAAGGTCTTCAGAGACCTAATTGGGAAATGTTATAGAAGCTTATGTCGATGATATGGTCGTCAAGAGTACCAAGGTTAACAACCATGTGGTCAGATTTATGGCAAATGTTTGATGCTGCTCGATGAAATAGACTGAAATTCAATCTCGAGAAAATGTGATTTTGGTATGACGGGTGGAAAGTTTTTGGGTTTTATGATAACACGAAGAGGCATTGAAGCAAACCCGGATAAGATTCGAGCTATTCTAGAAAACAAAAGTCCTGAAAGTAAGAAGGAAGTCCAAAGGCAAACAGGACGGGTAGAGGCGTTAAATCGTTTCACAAGTCGAGCAGCAGATAAGTGCTACCACTTCTTCAAGGCAATTAGGGGCTCTATCAACTTTGAATAGACCAAAGAGTGCGAGGATTCTCTTGAATCCTTGAAGCAATCACTATAGCAGCCACTGATCTTGACTAGGCCGTGCGCAATGGATGTGTTATGTTTATCCTTGGCAGTATCAATGCTTCCGGTCAGTGCATTACTGGTGAAGGAATTTTCAAAGATACAAAAGCCAGTCTACTATGTCCGTCAAGTGTTGAGAGGCGTAGAAACACTATATAGCCTTGTAGAGTAACTGATTTTCGCATTGATTGTGGCAATCAGAAAGTTAAGGTTATACTTCCAGTCTCACATAGTACAAGTCCTGACGGATAAGCCCGTCAAGAGATTTTGCATCAAACTGAAACTTCTGGGAGGATGTTAAAGTAGGCAGACGAGTTAAGTGAATTTGACATTGAGTATAAGCAAAGGATGGCTATTAAAGCACAAGCTTTAGCGGACTTTATCGCAGGGCTTACAACCCCGCTTGACCATTCCATATGACGGAAGCGGTTGGAAAATCTTTGTGGACGAGTCCTCGCACAGTGAAAGATCCAGAGCAGGCATCATTATGATAAGATCGAAATGTGAAGAGTTGGAGTATTCATTGCGCTTCGAGTTTCAACAACAAATGACACTGAGTATGAGGCAATAATCACGAGCTTGAGCTTGGCAGCTTATTTGATGAAAGTTAGGGACCTGCAAATAGGATTTGCAAGTTTCAAGATAACCAAGGTCCCCCGCATAGATAATGAACGAATAGAAGCTTTTTCTAATCTTGCATTCGTAAACCTAAAAAATCTATCTAGCACAGTAAATGTATAAGTCTTGTAACAGCCGAGCATTCTGCACATAGTCGACATAGCAAATATAGATCATGAGAAAAGTTAGATGGACCCATTGATCGATTATCTTATGAAAGATAAATTACCAAAAGATGTATCTGAGGCGTGGAGACTGAAAATTCAAGCAGCCTTGTTAACAATTATTGATGGACAGCTCTACAAACAAGGTTTTACCATGCCATACTTAAGGTGCTTGTGCCCAACTGAGGCACATGAAGGTTATTCAACATGCAGGAATTTGTAACAATCATCAAGGGACAGCTATCCTCATATTAAAAGCTCTGCGACATGGGTACTATTGGCCTAGAATGAAGGAGGATGCTAAAGAGTTGGTGAGAAAGTGTAATGCATGTCAACGTCATGGGAATTCGATTCATATTCCAGTCGAGCAACAATGAGCCATTTTTGGGGTAAACCCTTTCTTTCAATGGAGAATGGATATTCTGAGGCCTTTGTTTGTGGCCAAAGGGTAGAGAAAGTTCTTGGTAGTTGCTATTGATTATTTTACCAAATGGGTCGAAGCGGAACCTTTGGCCACAATCACAATGGCTAAAGTACAGAGTTTCATGTTGAAGAATGCTGGTTTGGCATATCTAAAGTCCTCATTACCGACAATGGCAGTCAATTTGACAATCACAGCTTCAAGGCTTTCGATGCAAGTTATAACGTAGACCACAAACTCACTTTTGGTTGCTCACCCCCAGTCTAATGGGCAGGCAGAAGTAACAAATCGAGCGATATTATGAGATTTACAAGCGAGATTTGAAAAGGAAAAAGGGCCCTGGGCAGACAAATGGCCTAATGTGTTGTGGGCATATTGCACGACCCTACGAGAACCAACGGAATAAACACTTTTCAAGTTATCTTTCGGAGTGGAAGCCGTTGTCCTCGTGGAAATCCTAAGTGAAACTAACAGGATGAAAGTCAAGCAGCTCGATATCGCGGAACTCGACCTACTTGAGGGGTTGAGACAAAAAACAGCTATGAGGATGGTGGCTTTAAGTGAAGGTCACCTGAATACTTTAATCAAATGGTGAGACCAAGTGTTTTTCAGTTAGGAGATCTCGTACTAAGGGCAGCAACCGCGGGGCACCCTCCATCTAAGCTCGGGCCAAATTGGAAAGGACAATAAGAGGTGATTCGCACCCTTGGAAAGGGGGCTTATAGCCTAAAGCATTTGAAAGAAAAACCACTGGGGAAGCCGTTGAATACCGAGAATCTCAAGAAGTACTATCAATAGATCAATATGCAGGGATTTCAAATCATATGATGTTATTTGTAAATATAGTCGCTAGGATGTTTTATTAGTTTTCCTAATGTAATGATTAATTTTTCTTGTAATTATAGTCACTAGGATGTTCTATTAGTTTCCTTAATATAATGCTTGGTACATGCACGCTCTATTATAATCATTTAATGAAAGGCCTAGATGGCGACAGATGTTGAGGGAATTAAAGAAGGGCTAGCCTAGTTGGGATGTGCGCCTACTGAGTCCCCAAACCCAGGTGTTGCATTGAAACTCGCAAGCATACGGAATCGTTGTATAAGTAATAAGATTTTTGTATTGAATTCATGTATCCCCTATTTTCATCTATTTCAATTCTCAATAATTAATATATTCAATTCATATATTATTGACAACTGATAAAGCTAATATGTTAAATGCTCTTTCACAAGATATACAAATATTTCTATGACTGACACGAGACGATCATATTCCTAGTCCAAATTCATATGAAAGACATGCATTTAGTTTAGATTATCAATAAGATTGCAAGTGTGAAATAGATTATTCCTAATTCTAACTACACATGTTGATTTTACCACGTTCTAGACTTATTGTGAATATTTCTACACTACAATAAGCAACTAACTATTCAATTGATAGCCAAACAACCAAATAGTGCAATGAGTATGTAAAATCAATCAAACAACACAAAAACCTCCTAAATTAATGTCGTGAATTTATATAAATGAAAATAGGGCCCAAACACTCTTCCAATACAATTGAAAAACTAGCCGAACATGTTAAGAATTAAATTACAAAACAACAATTAGAAAAAATAATGAATAATCAGGAATTTTCCAAGTTCTTGATGTGAATCTTGAATCTGGATGAAGAATCTTCATTATCCTATACAATTCGCCTTGATTCTACGTTGTTAGCCTTGTTCTTCGCCTCCACAATTGATTAGAATTTATGAACTTTTTAGGTCTAAGGAGATTTTTTTCACATTCTGGACGGATTCTAGGTTATAAATGGTGCAAAGATATTATACCAAAATTTACCGAAACAAGAAAAATTGGTTAGCTCAAAATCGCTCGATGGTCTGGTGGTGAGCTTTCGAAATAAAAAAATGGTTGAAGTCTCAATCACGAGACCTCGTACTCTACATTCCTAAATCGCAGACACATAGCGGTGAACACCAAATCAAAAAAACAAAGTTGGTTAGCTCGAAATCCACTATTGGCTAGTGGTTAGCCTTTAAAACAAAAAATGGTTAAGGTTCAAAATCACTATACCTTGCTCTCTATACTCTGAATTGCTTGACGAAAAATGGTCAGCAATAAAATCCAAAGAAATTGGTTAGCCGAAATCGTTGTAGGTCTAACTTTAGCTTCAAGACCAAGAATGGTTATGTCCTGTGAACAATAGACGGTCTAACCTATACATTTTAAAAGTATTTTGATATGCTCATGTGATGGTTCGTCTAGCCAAATAAAAAAGGAAACGGGAAGAAAATCGAACGCATGTTAAACCAAAGTCATTTTCTAAAAAAGAAATCAACCATAGTAGATGCAAAATATAACATCATGTCCACATTCTGGACCAAGAAAAACTACAAAGTAGTCAGATGACAAAAAAGGAATAACAACAAATAATGCATACAAATAATCAAAAAACTAAGTCACTCAGCATGCGAGGTCCCTCCGCTTCTTCTATGTGGCATGCTAGTGTGTCCAAATGTCTCGGTCTGCTTAGCTACCTTTTCTTTATCTCTACGTTGCAACAAAAATCGATCATAGTCGGAAGGATCGATGGATGGATGCTCAGCAGCCACCCATTCTTTAGTGAGAGTGATAGAGGCAGCCATCATTTTTGTCCCATATTCATTCATGTCCTCAATAAACTCCAAAGAAGTCTTGTACCGATCTACTGCATCAATTGGGCCAGGGAGGAGCGATCCGGGACTCTATCTCCTTATTGCGGGCCTTCGTGGCATTGAGAGATTTCTTTAATGCTGAATTGTTCTTCTTGAAGTTGCTTGCTTGCTTGTCCTTGTCCTTCAAGAGCTTTTAACTCAGCCGTTGAAAGCGGCTTGTCCCAACAAGAAAGGTTTGCATGGTCAAAACCTGTCAGGCGAAAAAATACAAATGTCACGTGAACTCAGAGTTATGAATATAAACAAAAATGAAGAAGTAGAGCAAGAAGAATGCCTTTTTCTTTTGTAAACTGCCAGGAACCTCTGTACATAATCTACTCAGTGTCTAGCTAAAGCTCTAGCATGATCAAACATGATGAAAGCATTGACCATATTAACTTTACGCTAACCTATAGTAAGAGGAAATCTAAGATCTGGAAGTGGAGAATCATCGTTCTCAAACCTGATCTCGTTAGGACTCAAGCTGCCCCTCCAACTTCATGCGGTGGGATGGCTCCCGTGGGCTACTCCAATGACTGAGGAAATCTCCGATCAGTGCCTTTTCCTTTTCTCTTGCCCGTGAACTTTTTCTTTTTATGAGGGTAGGGGATAAGCCCTCATCACCCTCAGGCTTAGGTAGAGAGCTCAAAACTCTTTCCGAGTCGAAGTCCATACCTATATTCACACAGCCAAGCTAATCAAGCACAAAGGCTAACAATTGAAGATACACACAATACGAATATAAGAACTATAAAAAAGGTCCTACCAATCGGTCGATCGATTCCCACTGTCAACGTCTTCCTCATTGTTAAGACTTGAGACATAAGGGACGTGAAAGTTGGTAGGCGAGTTGGTTGTTGAATTTGAGAATTCAAAAGAGGAGTAGGTTCAACATGACTATTGAAAAGGCAAATTTGGGGAAGTCTCCAATAAGTATTGAATGGAAATTGCCTTTCGGAAGGTCGTACGAAGAAAAACCAAGATTTCCACCCACCATTAGAATTTCTATACTTAGGAATAGGAAGAGGAACCCAAGTAGTGAAGTAGACAAATGCGTTATATTGGGGTAAATTGTGCAACTCAAACAGAAACCTAAATAACCCGATGGATGGCGCAATTTTTTCACTAAGGCAAAGGTACAAGAAGTATAGTGCTTTCCTTCATGCATTGGGAAATATCTGACTCGGGGTAAGATGGAATTCGTTGAAGATTGAGATAAAGAAAGGATGAAGAGGAAACCTCAAACCTCCATCAAAACAATCTTTGCACATAGTAATCTCCCGAGGATCTGACCTGAGAAGCTCTTCTTTGGGCCTAGGGGCTCTATATACATAATCGCGTGTACCTATCAAGTAGTTGGTCAAATTTGGTTGGACAATTATAAGAACTAGGTTCTTTTGGGATATCAAGAACTACCACGTTGCACATTGGGTCCCGTCCAATTTCAAAGTTATAATTTGGAGACTTGAAAGAACCAATATGATTTTTGGGGGAACATGGAACAAAAATGGAATGGTCGGAAAAATCAGGACAATTATCAACGATTGGGTGGGGGTGGGGAACGATCGGCCACAAGGGGTCGATCAACCCCAACAGTGAAACTGGTCGATCGACCCCTTCTACAAGAGGATGATTATCAATGATTTTGAATGTTCTTGGCTAGAAGATGATGATGAGGCTAAGAATAACCTTATACAATGGAAAGTAATGACAAACTACTAGAATTTTAAGAAAAATGAGAATGGAAGAGGATGTTACCTTGAGAATGAAGGAGGAAAAGCACTTAGGGTTTGCAAAGAGGAGAAGATTTGAAGAAGAAAAATAAGACTCTTTTCCCTTTATATAGAAAAACTCTAGGGTTACCAAAAGCCCAAGTCCACAAGTTGACCTACTTACTAATTATCACTCTTACGAAATTCTCTACTACACGATATAGTCTAACGAAATTCCCTGCTACTCAATATAGTCGATTCATTTACATTAAAAAAAATATTTACGACGTAGAATTTCGAAAATGCTACCTCTTAACAATAAACATCGATAAGAGGTAGATGAGATAGTGATACTATATGGTTCAAGTAATAAGACAACGATGACCAATCAAGTGAAGGCAACTCTCGCTATGTCAGATAACTTCTGGTATGATAGGGAGACCACCGTAATGCTAGCTTGACCGTCGCTATACTTGTTTGATTACCGCTATGCTAGCTTGACCGTCACTATGCTTGTTTGACCACCGCTATGATAGATCGATTATCACAATGCTAGCCTAACTACCGGCTTGATTGTTGATGTGCTATGCTGATTATTAGTGCCAAAACCGCCCGGACATCCTTGAAACTGATTTAAAACTATTTGACAATTATCACTAAGTCCACAATTTAATTTGTAGATGGAGGTTAACCACATAGCAAGTGGATGAAAACCGTCTGTTGAGTGGCGTGCAACACTTGACATGTGGATGATAACCGCCTACCAGTTACATGATGCCGACACCTATAAATACCTCATAAGCGTGTCGGTAGGCTCTCTCTCCTTTTCTCCCCAAAAATATACTTTTTAGGGTATTCTTTCATCGTTCTTAAAATCATTCATTTACAAATAATCACTAATTCACACGCCGGAGATAAAATGAGAGAGAAAGCCTCAGCCTCTTTTTTGCAAGTTCATCGGAGTAGCAAAATGCCTAGAAATTCAGGGGGGTCATATCTTAACTATTTCAATTGTGGTGATATTTTTAAATTTTATTTTCAATTTATTGACTTTTTGAACATGAAACACAAGCATTTACATCTGAACTTTTTCATATCAATGATATGTCAAGATTTGGTCAACATGTACCTTAATTTCAATATTTACCACCTTACAATCTGAGGCCTCCTATTTTATCAAATTGCTTAGTGAACGCCCAAGGTAAATAAAGATCCTTATATTATTCATTTGATTATTTTATATGGGTGTTAATTTTTTTTAACATCAGGTCATGCGTACGTTATAATCCATATATTAAGCAGGATGATGGCACTGGCATGTAATTCGAATAAGGTAACGACAATTCTCAACTCAATCATTATATATGCCTTGCATCAAAATACTATCGTATTAAATCTTCTTGAAAAACAGGAGTTTATGCTGGCTGTATTTAGATGGTGTTTTTGAATTTAATAGAAGATGCCACGACCATGGTTTGCCATATTGGATTGATAAAAGCAGAACCCCTGTTCGGGATCTATTTTAATGAGTTTTTGAGGATAATGTATTTTGGAATAGAAATTGTTTTGAAGAATGTGTGGTTAAAAAATAAGGAAAAGTTTTGGGTTTATGTTTAATATTATTTTATTGAAAATTGTATAATTAAAATGAGAAGATAGTAAAATGTATGAAATTACAATGAAGATCAAACATGGGCTAAGAATGTTGGCTTGTTCGGCACTGATGGTCTTTTTTTATGATTACTGATTAATTTTATATTTATAGTTGATTCATTGGATTTTTTCATTTGGTTGCAATGTTCAAACATTGATTTCTAACGGCAGTTAACCTTTTGTGCTTTTTTTTTTTTAATTATTTCATTCATGGTAAATACTCAGCAAGGTTGGACAAACAATTAGGCATTTTCATTTTATCACAGTAGATACACATCAAATGTACAGAAAATGATTATCGAAACATCTTAATTCATTACAGACTTTCAACCACAATTCTAATATAAGATGAAGTCAAATGTGGGGTGCATTTGTTTTCAAGTTATGCTTTTGATAATTGTATTTTATATACTTATTGGGGCCTTTAAATATGGATATGTTGAAGTTCTTTTGATTAATTATGGTCTAATTCATTGTATATTTTATGTATTAGATGAACCTCAATGAACGGAAGAGGAATTGAAAGAAAGAAGCGAAAAATGGCGAAAATGGTTAAATCGAAAGTATGGAGACTAAATTGTAAATATTTAATAGTTGATTTGGACCACAAGTCGATACTTAAAGATTGTTAGGAGTCAATTGGATGCAATTAAAAGTAAAAAAGGAATAAAATATGATCAAAATATTATCAAAAATCAATTTCAAAAAGTACAAGGTATATTCAAGATTTTTAACCAAATATTGAGATCCATTGTTGACATAGTAAACATTTAAATTGGCAGTATTATATTTTTAGAAAAGTTTTAGCCCTTTAAATTAACTTTCCAACACAGCTTAAATCGCTTCAATTAGATATCGTAAGAGAAAATTATAATAAAAATACTGAAGGCTATGCGAGACAAAAACATGTGTGCACAAGGCAACTTTCCTTCGATTGGAACTCTTCTGAAACCAATTCATACATGATTTTCAACCAATTTTCGATTCCTATAAATACCTAACAACAAAATATATTAGAGTACCTTTTATATACATCTCACACCAAAATTCATCAATTAACATCTTCGAAGAGAGACCATCCATTGTTCTTATGAGAATTAGATGGCAATCGCAAGTTTTATAGAAATTGGAATTTCGACCTTGACATTTTGGAGATACATCAAGAAGAGATATTGGAAATTAATCAAGAAATCATTTAAGAGATTCAAGATTTCAAGATCCATCTTCTTCTCCTCCATTAATCTAAAATCCGAGTTATGTTCTTCCAACTAAACGTGTTTTCTTGTGATTTTGTAATGCTAGACTAGGGTTTAAATTACTAAAACATTGATAAACCCTTATTACGATATTTTAATATAAATTCGATAATTTGACGCCCAATATATGTTTATTCTTGGATGATTGTTGTAGCATTTAATGATTTTTCAATTACTTGATCACTAATTAGATTAATTGTGAATTTTATTGATTTCTAGAGAAATAATAGGATAGAAAGCACATTATAACAATTATTGTAAAATCAGATAGGGGACAGAGATGTGTCGTTGTGCTTTGCATGGTTTATATAGATATTCTAACGTTTTTAATGCATGGTTTCATGTTCGCATCTTTTGAAGAAATATAGGGGGGCCACACGAGATAATAGATTTAATTGACAACAAAATATGCTTTTAATTAATTTAGGAACATTGATCAACAAGATTGTCTACATATTTTCATGTTATTGATTTGCATTGAAACATATTAATAAGGGAGATTCTTTGTTATTATCAAAATTTACAAAAGTTTTATAAATTGCTCAATAGAATAGGTAGTTTAATTAGTTAATTTAGCATAAATCTTTCAAAAAAAATTTGTTATTCGATTAAATTTAACATTAATTGATCCTAAATTAGGTACATAGTTTTCGTGAGAACAATATTTTATTACTTGTTCGCGATACAGCACACTTGCGAAAATTCAAACGATCAAGTTTTTGACGTCATTGTCTGGGACAATTTTATTTAATTAGTTTTAGTTTATTTTAAATTTAATCTGAATTTTTATTGCTTTATTAGTTTAATCTTAGATTAGAAAAAAAAATTACAGTGCTTTCTCTTTTTTTTTTTTTAGGATCTTGTAGGCAAAGTAAAAGGTACGGGGATCTTGCTTAATTTGATTCGAAAATCGAACGAACATTCAAGTTGAGAAGAAAAAAAAATAGAAGCACATAAAAAATAAGAAGCAGATCTAATGGCAGAAAATATACAAAATAAAATTGCTGTTGGGATGAATTAAGTTGCAGCACATCCAATTGTAGTTGCGAGAGATGAGAATGAGAGACTGATAGAGGAATACATGATTCCACCAATAGTAGAAAGCAGATCGAGTATAGCTTACTTAGCACTTGGATATAATAATTTTACTTGAGGTTGAACGTAATCAATATGTTCCACAATGCATTGCAATTCTTTAGGAGATCTACTGAAAATCCGAATGCTCATATCTCGAGGTTTCTAGACATGTGTGCAACAATTGAATATCCGAGGGTTTCCAGTGATGCAATTCGACTGAGGCTATTTCCTTACACTTCGAGAGATTTAGCTAGGGAATGATTGGACACATTCCCACCTCATAGCATCACCAATTGGAACAGTTTGAGTCAAAATTCTTAAGTAAATATTTCCCACCAAAAAGGATTGTTAAGTTGAGGGACGAGATCATTACATTCTCCCAATTGGATTCAGAATGTTATTTAGAAGATTGGGAAAGGTACAAAGGGCTACTCCATCAATGTTCACAACATGATTTGTAAAAATTGCTTAAAATTCAGTACTTCTACATGGGGCTAAATCCAGTAAACAGAGCAAACAGTGAATCTGCATGTGATGGGTCAATTGCAAATAGGACAGTGGCCTAAGTCTATCAAATCGTGAAGGACCTAGCATTCGCAAGTGCACTTTGGCCAACAGAGAGATCAGATGGAAAGAAAGTTGTTGGAATACACGAAGTTGACACACTGACAGCAATTTTAACATAGCTAGCAGCACTAGCTAAAAAGGTAGATAGTTGGGTAACCAATCATATAGTGAATGAATTTCAAGTAGCTGGGCCGAGATGCAATCATTGCGATGAAAATCACGAATGTGTAGATTGCAATGTAGGTAGCCGGTTGTTAAATCAGCTGAAAAGGTAAATTACATGCAAAATTACCCAATGCAACAGAATAATCCACTCCAATACCTAAAATCTTGGCTAGAGAAATCATACCAATTTTTCTTGAAACAATAATTAGTCATCTCAAGGCACACCACCAGGTTTTCAGCAGCCAAAAAGAAGCCCTCATGGGAAGAAACATTTACTAGAATGGCTGAAACATCAACTAATTTCATGGAAAGGACTTAACTTTGCAGATACAGGGGGCTACCATCAAGAATTTGGAGAATCAAATGAGACAAATAGCAAAGGCACTTTTAGAGAGACTACCAAGAGCCTTGCCAAGTGACATCGAAATAAATCCCAAATAACACGTAATGACAGTGAGTGTTGTAGAAAATAAAGTAATTGGGTACTCACTTGTGAAAGCACTAACTCCAGTTCAGGCAACTACTATGCAAAGTGGGGTTCAACTTCCAAATGTTATAGTTAAGAGGCAGGTGGTAGCAATTGAAAAAGTTACCTTCCATAGATGAGAAGCAAGTGGATAAATTTGAACAGACGGCAAAGATAATTCTAGATTAGAAGTCAGATGATCCATAGGTTAAGGCAACCATTCCTATCAATACATATGTACCTCATGTACCCTTCCCTTAGAGATTGCAGAAAAGGAAGCCTAATGAGCAATTTGAGAAATTTTTACAGATGTTGAGGAAGCTCCACATCAACATACCATTCATTGATGCAATTAGACAGATCCCAAGTTATACAAAGTTCCTGAAGGACATGAAATCAAAGAAAAGAAAGCTTCCGAAATTTGAAGAAGTGGTATAAACAGAAGAGAGTAGTGCTAGGATACAAAATAATTACCTCCCAAACTCAAGGATCCAAGGAGTTTCACTTTACCTATTTCACTTGGCAAAAATTATTTTTTTAATGCTTTATGTGATATATTCGCAAATAGTAATTTAATGCCTTTATCTGCCTATAGAAAATTAGGAAGTAAAGGACACAATGTGTCACTGCAGCTGGCTGATGATAGAAATATCAAGTATCCAAGAGGCAAAGTTGATGTACTCATTCAAGCTAGAAATTTAATATTTCCAGCGAACTTTCTTGTTCTTGACATAGAAGAAGATCTAAATATTCAAATAATCTTGGGTCGACCCTTCCTAACAACTGTTCGAACCTTGATTGACATGGAGAAATGTGAGTTGACCTAATGGTGGAGGATGACCAAGAGGTTTTTAAATTAAACAATCCATCCAAACAATTGTCGGACTTCAAGGACTACAAATGTATTGATTAAGTTGATCTACAAAGCTCACAAATGAGAAAATCTATATAGTTGATGGAATTATTAATCAAAATGAGAACATAGAGTTTAAGGCGCGGGGAGCAAAAAGAGGATGCAAAGCTGGAAATTGCAAGGAATGCAGATTCGAAAAATTCCTATTTGAACCACCATGATAATCTCATCTACAAATTCTAGTTTAAGATTTTAAATTAAACGCTTATTGGAAGGCAACCCAATTTCTTACCATTTTATTTATTATGCTTTATGTCATTGCATTGCAAGTAGTTTATTATAATGCATTAGTTTTAGGTATATTTTTGTTTCAATAAAAGGGCCAACATGTCTATATTAAGCCTAATAAAAGAAAACATATATTGGAGTCAAAAACAAGGAAATACATATGTGGCACGTTTTTCAAGGCTCGAGTGCGTCAAAAAAATATTGGTTATCATACACGCCACACTCTAGCTATTAAACTATTTTTTGACTCTTACATTTGTTTTCTTTCATCTTTCAAAGGTGTATAGACATTGAACGTGAGGAAGCTCAACAAACTGGAGAATGGAATGAAATGATCCAGAGAGCTAACCTCAAATATAAGGGAAAATTTAGGGAGTACTTTCTTCTTTTCTTCCCCACCCCTTTATGAACAATATTAGACTTTAAGACATTGAGGACAATGTCTAATTTAAATTTGGGGGTGAACAAACATTGAGTTTTTTAGTTTATTATTCTCGTGTGATTGTGTATTTTTATTGATTATTATAAAAGAAAAAATTTAAAAAGTAAAAAAAAAATAAAGATTTTCTTGTTCATTGTGTGTTTGTGTGGGTTAGGTATCATGTCCGGTAATTATGGATATATTTGGAATTATGTATTGATTTATGAACTGTGGATAAGTTATATACTTGGATTAATTGATTCTTATCAATGTGAAACTTAATACTAAAGTAATAAGTTAATCCGTATGCTTGATAGGTTGAAATATTCGAATTTAGACGCTAAACCAAAAAAAAAATTAAAAAAAATACTACATTATACAATCATTAGATCAAATTTAACATATTTTAGGAGTGATTGAACTGTTGTATGAAGATACTGATATTAATGGGGATTTCATGCGTATAAATTCTTGTGTCGATTGTCTAAGATCAATACGATGAAAATTATATGAAAATTTTAAGTTATGGGTCGATTTTTGAGAATATGTGTTTAATGGTTAACCCCAAACACTTAGTTGAGATAATTGGATCTTTGACAAGGGAGTATTAATCTAGTTGAGTGTTGGAGGTTGAAGCAATCAAAATTTAGAGAATCCTTATTTGTTGAAGCATGGACTTACAATTATAAAATCCATCTAAACTAGAGAAAACAAGAAGGTAGTATAAAGATTTACCTTATATCATACACTGGGAAAAGAGTAAAATGAACAAATTTTGGGGGTGTGTGAATCTTAGAAGAGATGAAAGAAAAAATTTGACCATCAAGGATCGAGAATTGAAATAACTCGTGCATTGATAATGTTTTACTTAATTATTCACACATACATCAGTTTTACATTGAAGAAGTTGATATTGATTTTGGTAATGTAACCTTGAAGTGGTCCATAGATTTAACACAATAATTCCAATTTTGAGACAAATGGCAAGTTATCTAACTAAAACTTTTTGCATGTTGGGATATGGTTTTGTTTAAGAATAAACAAATGTTTAAATTTGGGGATATTCGATAGGTGTATTTTATATACTTATTCAAGCCTTTAAATATGAATATTTTGAAGTTCTTTTTATTAATTATGGCATAACTCATTGTATATTTATTTATTTAGTGGAACTCGATGAATGGAAGAGAAACTGATAGAAATAAGAGAAAAATTGGCGAAAAATGGTGAAATCTTAAGTATGTCTCACTAAATTGCAAATATTCAATAGTTGATTTGGACCACAAAATGATACTTGAAGTATTAGGAGTTAATTGGATGCAATTAAAAGTCAAAAGTGAATTTCATATGATCAAAGCATTATCATAAATCAATTTCCAACCGCACAAGTTATATTTCAGA
Source organism: Fraxinus anomala (assembly GCA_903798345.1). Taxonomy (NCBI): domain Eukaryota; kingdom Viridiplantae; phylum Streptophyta; class Magnoliopsida; order Lamiales; family Oleaceae; genus Fraxinus; species Fraxinus anomala. Next base: position 25,877 of record CAIGRN010096435.1, read on the forward strand.
TTTCTAGCCAAGTATTTAGACGTGTTTTTGACATAGTAAACATTTGGATTGGAAATATTCTATCAAGTAAAGTTGTAGCATTTTGAGTTAGCTTTTCAACATATTTTAAATCACCTCAATCGGATATTAAAATAAGAAGTTATAACAAAAATATTGACAGTAATGCAAAGACAAAAATATGCGCACATGAAGGCATCTTTCCTTATTCGATTGGAACTCTTTTGAGAACCAATTTAAACGTGATTTTCAACCAATTTTGGACTTCTATAAATACCTAACAGCAGAATACATTAGAGACACCGAGAATATACATCTCGTACCCTAAAATTCATCAATTAATATCATCAAAGAAAGGTCAATCCATTGTTCTTTTGAGAATTAAGGGACAACCACAAGTTTTCAAGAACTTGAAGTTTCAACCTTGATATTTGGAGAGACAACGAGGATATATATTAGAGATTAATTAAGAAACCATTGAAGAGATTCAAGATTTCAAGATCGATCTTCCTCTCCTTCATTAATCTAAAATCCGAGTTATGTTCTTTGAATTAAACATGTTTTCTTATGATTTTGTAATTTAGGCTAGATTTTAATTATTAAGATATTGATTATCCATTATTATGATATTTTAATATATATTCGATAATTTGATACTTAGCCCCTATTTGAAATCCATTTTTATTTTTCTCATTCTATTTTTCATTCTTCATTTCAACCACACATTCTATCAATAAAATAATATTACACATAAACCCAAAAATTCTCTTTATTTTTTAACCACACAATCTTCCATCAATCACTATTCCAAAACAAATTTTTCACCCAAAATGGGTGTCAAACAGGGGCTTAATATATAAACATTCTTGGATGATTGTTATAAGATTTAATAACTTTTCAATTACTTGGTCACTAATTAGATTGATTGTGAATTTTACTGATTTCGAGAGAAATAATATGATAGAAAGCACATTATAACAATTATTGTAAAGTCCGATAGAGGTAGAAATATAACACTATACTTTGCATGATTTCTATAGATGTTCTAGTGTTTTTAATGCATGCTTTCATGTTTGCATCTTTTATAGAGATATAGAAAGGTCATACGAGATGATAGATTTAATTGACATCGAGAGATACTTTTAATTAACTTAAGAACATTGATCAACAAGAATGTCCACATATTGTCATGTTATTGATTTGCATTGAAACGAATTAATAAGAGGGATTCTAGGTCTTAGTAATATCATATCGAAATTTACAAAAGTTTTGTACATTGCTCAATAATATAGTTAGTTTAATTTAGCATAAATTCTTCAACAAAATTTTCGATTCGATTAAAATTAATATTTATTGATCCTAAATTAAGTGCATAGTCCTTGTGGGAAAAAATACTTTATTTATCACTTCATTACGTGTTCACGATACAGTACACTTGCGAAAAATCAAACAATTAAGTTTTCATCCAAATTATCACATTATAACTAATGATCTCCATTAGAAAACTGCTCACACATTGCAAATCTACTAAGCTTAGTCAAATTAAAGAGATCTCCCAATAAATCTACTCCAGAAGAGGCTTACTTGATTATCACTACAACATAATCAACCCAGGAAAAGCATTAACTGGACCATTATATTGATATAGTTTGCCAAGTATATTGTAAAAAGAGAGACTCAATTTCAATACAGTTCATTTACTATTGCTACTAATCTTCAACTTCAAGATGGGCTTCATATAAAATTCAAAAGATACCAAATGTCATGAAAGAAATGCGGTATCGGCGTCATATGGTCAAAAGCTGAAAACTTGATTAAACAAACAAATTTTTACTGAAACAATTGTAGTACATGGATTTCAATATGTTTTACAATCTCAATATCAATTAAAAACAATAAACTCTTGGATGAACATTAAATCTATCGATTGCGCTATTCTGGAACATTTTGAAGTTGAAATATCTTCCACTGTGTCCAGTCGCAGATCCAGGATTATTGGTGAGTTAGGGCAGGTGTTGACCTTTAATCGTTGATTGTCGAACAAGATCATTTATTAATATTTAATTACATAATATTAAAAAAAAATTAATCGATATATAAATACATAAAAATGTAAAATTATGTACATATGAAAATATAATTCAATACAATCCAAAAAAAAAAAACTTGATACAACCTCACTTGTAACTCATATATGAATAATTATATTATTTTGCTATCATATGTCTGTGTTTTAAATGAATAAAAGAAAAGACATCCAATATGATCATTTAAATTACAATTACTTGCATAGTTTAAGCTCCAATTGGTTGGCAGAAGCGAGCAAAAATTAAGTTCTGGACATTTATTAAAAGCAATAAATTCCATCCATATTATCAAAATGAGAACTTGTTAATCCTTAGAGAAGAGCCTGGCAATTTGTATTTTTGGAAAACAGAAAACAAAGATCACAAAGTGATTTGAAACCTTTATACACACAAATCTCGAAATTCGAAGTAAATTACTTAATTCAAGGATATGAAAGCATAAAAAGTAAAAATAAAATAAAATTGAATAAATAAAAAATGAAACCCAAATTCAATGATCAGGGATGAAAAAAAAAGGCTAGAATCTGAAAATCAGAACTCTCCATCAATCATGTCCCATCAAAGTGCCCATGTTCCATAAATAAAATCGCGAAAATTAAAACAAAACACTTGCAAATTCTACACTACAATTCATAAGACCAAAATTGACTATCAAAATCATAACACTCAGGCCTTAACCCAAAAAGCCCAAAACACCAGAATTCATCACATACACCTAATCAAAATTCAAAAGATCACCAACCCAAAATTTAGAACACTTGCTCTACGAAACATCGTAGATCTGACCCTTGATAGTCACGAACAAAGGAATAGATAAGAGAAGGGGTTTGCTATGTTGTTTTGCCTTTGGAATTGGGGCAAGTTTTGAAGACTATACATATAGTCACTCGACGTTGGCCTTTGGGCCTAATGTTTGGAAATTGGAATCATACGTCTCTCTGCAGCAGACCTTTGGGCCTATTTCTTTTCAAAGAGGCCCAATATCTTAAAAACAAATTGCCCCAAAAGGGTCATCTTCCCTAATTCCCTTCGGCTGCCTCCACGATTGACAACAATGGCAAGCATCCAATCTATAAATTTCGGCGAAGCCAGCAAGGACGGCCTCACAACCTCGTCTAGTTATGGCCCCGTTGATTGTGTTGGAGGGTAAACAGATGGAATACGACTCCCAGCCATTTAAATCAAATGAACGAACAAAGTATTATTAGAGCCAGCAACTCACTTACTCACGCTTTTCTGTTTACCTTAGTTAGTAAGTTTTTTAGCTGTTTTTAGTTTGTTAATTAGTTGCCAACTGGCAGCTCTTGTAAACCGTGTATGAGCTCTATTTATACTCAAGTTGTACTCCTTTTTGGAATTGAATAAAAGAAGTTACATTCTCCATTTCTGGTTTCTGAACTAACATGGTATCAGAGCAAATGCTTTCACTAGTCTAATTATTCTTCTGACTTCTCTTCTTATACGCATAATTTTTTTAACTTATTCTATCCTCAAATGGAATCAATACAATCAGAAGATCAGGTGAATCAAAGGTCATCAATGAATAAAGCAGCCATTGATGCCTTCAAGCCCTTACTTCCTGCACCACTGGGACAGTCCGAGTTTGATACGGGTCACTCAACAGCTTTCAGGAGATAACTATGCCTCTTGGAGTCGTGTAATGATAATTTCATTATCAGTGAAAAATAAGATTGGATTTATTGATGGTACTATAACCGAACCAGAAGACAGCAATCTTGATCCGATGAATTGTTGGATTCAAAACATTAACGTAGTGATATCATCGATTTTGAATTCCATTGCAAAGGAGATTTCTGCCAGTGTTATATATGTTGTTTCCGCCGCTGAAATGTTGAATGATTTGAAAGATAGATTTCAGCAAAGAAATGGACCACGAATCTTCCAGCTGCGAAGAGAGCTAATAAATCTGACTCAAGAACAGAGTAGTGTCAGTGTCTATTTTTCTAGACTCAAAACAATTTGGGAAGAATTGAGTAACTACAGGCCTAGCTGCAGCTATGGAACGTGCACGTGTGGAGGTGTGAAAGAGATGAACAATCACCATCAAATGGAGTATATAATGTCATTTCTCATGGGTTTAAATGACTCATTCTCTCAAGTCAGAGGACAAATATTGCTTATGGATCTATTGCCTCAAATCAACAAGGTATTTTCCTTGATATCTCAAGAAGAAAATCAGAGGAGGATAACTACTCAACTTGCTATTGGAAATGATCAAAATGAAGCTATTGCATTCACTCTTAAATCTGATAACCATAAGGCAGCAAGTAATCATGGATCATATAATTTCAACTCAAGATCAGGAAATGCTGGAAACAACAAGAAGAAAGAAAGACCTTTCTGTACTCACTGTAACATTCATGGACACTCAATTTACAAATGTTACAAGATTCATGGATATCTACCAGGTTTTAGAGCTCAAGAGATAATTTCCAAAATCCATCTCGTTATAATCATGTTAATCAAGTTTCTAATCAGATTCCTGTTCTATTCAGTTCCCAGAACGATGGTAAACATGATGTGCAGCTTGGACTTGGGAATTTTGTCCAGAATTTGAGTTCAAATCAGTACCAACAGTTGCTGTTTATGCTGAACACTCACTTAGCATCTAACTTAAACGTGACTACTGCTGCTACTGATCAACTTGACATCAATGTGATATCATATGCTGCAGGTATGTGCTCATCCATAACAGTAGATCCTATTTTTTCATCTAAAGACATATGGATAGTAGACTCTGGTGCAACTAAACATGTGTGTTCTATTGCTGCTTCTTTCATATATGAGGATCATAGATAATTCTTCTGTTACTTTGCCAAACCACACACGAATTCCAATAAAGCTATGTGATGACATCAAGTTGAGCTCAAATATTATCATGCGAGATGTTCTCTTTGTGCCTCAATTCAAGTTCAACTTGTTATCAGTTAGTGCATCGACACTTGGATCACAACTTACCATTAGTTTCTTCCCTGATTATTTCATAACTCAGGACATCAAAACCAAGAGGATGACTAGCAGGGGTGAACATTTTCAAGATCTATACATTCTAGATGTTAAAGTTTTGAACTCTGTTTCAAATGCTTTTATAAATAATGTCTCAGCTCATGTTTGGCATAATAGACTTGGCCATCTCTCTTTTAGGCAATTGAATAATTTGAAATATCAATTGTTATGTGATGTTACAAAGCTGAATAAAAACATTCCATGTTACATATGTCCACTTGCTAAGCAGAGGAGATTATCCTTTGATTCACACAATCATTTATCAACCTGTCCATTTGATCTTGTGCATTGTGATATTTGGAGTCCCTACCAAGTTCCATCACACAAAGCACATAGATTCTTCTTGACATTAGTTGATGATTGTTCAAGGATTACATGGATATTGATGCGGACATCACGCCGGAAGTTATTTATTTTACTATTGCTATTGGATCTTATCGTTCATTTTT
>CAIGRN010096437.1:0-12942 GCA_903798345.1 Fraxinus anomala
GAATAGTAAATTGATGAAAAATGTGGAGTTAAAATGAAGGATTATGCTACAAGTATATAAGCATTTACCTAATGTGTGTCATAATGAATAAATGGCGGCCCCCTATTGGAGGGCGCCAGACCCATTATAAGATATTATGCACAAATAGAATTTTCTTAAAATGAAATAGAAAATTATTACCCATAAGATTTGGCACCATCCAAATATCACATTCCAAATCATCCCAAACATGCATTCATGCAAACTTTTTCTCTGTTAGCCCCTGTTTGATTCACATTATTTTTTTCATTCTCATTTTTCTACTCATTTTCAACCACACATTCTTCAATAAAATAATATTTTTCATCACATCAATAACTTTTCCTTCTTTTTCAACAATATATTCTCCATCAATCTATTATTCCAAAATACATTCTTTCAAAATAATGTAGCTCAAACACACCCTTAATAAGCTCTAGCACATCTGGTGGCCTTGGTGCAACCAGACAATAGGGATTGGCTTTGACAGTTACACGTGATATTATTCTTCTTGTGGGTGGCATAGCTAATGTACCTTGAATTATATAACTGGCGATGAGCAGTTTCAGACTCCATTATCAGTTCCTCTACGTCGAGGTCCATCGAGTCATGACCATCTTTGGGGATGAGGGCACTGTACAACAGGTCATTGGTGTCGGAGGATTATGCCGCCATGACGATGGCGGAGACTACGGGCAAGAGGAACATGAAAACAAGTCCAGCATGGGAAGCCATCGATATCACACCAAATTATTGAAAAAATATCGAGAAAAATTATTAATTTTCATGAAGGTTTAGAATGGTGAAATATGGGGGCGAATTTGTGTGAATTTCTTAGGGCCCTTTTATTTCTCCTTGTTCTAGGCTTTATATCAAAGTGTGTATTTTATACACCTAAACTTATTCATATCCGTGCATTTTATAGGTATCTATGACTTTGTGTCAAATGTGTATTTTATAGGCACCTATGACTTGTACAAATTTCCTTTTATTGTTTACCTAAATGAAGAGTATTTTCGTTTATTAGATAGGGATGGTATTCAATTTCATTTTAGTAAATACTTGTTATTAAGTAGGATTACATTTTCAATATTAACGCGTGTCAGGCATACCTCATACAATAATACGAGTGAAAATAATGTTATAGACTATTATAAATGATAAGTGTAATATATTTTAGATTGAGTAGATAGATTGCGCTCGTTAAAGAACCAAATCTCAGAAATTATACTTTAAGTTCTACTTTTTAAATTTTTCGTCTCGTAGTTTTGTCTAAATGATCAATATTTACTTTTATTGGTCTAGGATGGTGATCCATTCATCCCCCTTCTTCCAGTTTTACTCGAGGGAAGCTTAGTTGAAATTTTGATGTGTCGTGGAAAATTTAATCAAAGTGTTAGTTGTGGATCTATTAAAAAAGGAGGTTCAACAAGCTTATGGGAGTCTTAACGTAAGAATAAAGATTTTTGGATACCTGTTGCATTTGAGCAACATATAGAAGGTGGTTTTATGGCATTACTTAGAGGAGTTGGTGCTTAAGAATCAGGTCCAACAATTAATTGAAACTAATTAAAATAGAGATTGACTATAGATATGTGTGGTACAAATGAAGAAGTTATTTCTTCGCCCGCAATGACGACCGCGATTGTGAGTGAAATCAAAGCAGAGACATCACATTTGTATCCAAGCACAAGAAACTATATCAGGAACGCTCTGAGATATTAGTGGAGATTATATGAAAGATATGAACCTCCCAAGCTTAAGGTTCAATAATTAGTTTAAATAATCTACTTCAAGTAGTGAGTTTGAGAGTAACTAGGAGCCAAAGACACGCAACACCCAACGTAAGATGACGAGTAAGAATGAAGTGTGTAGTTATTTAACTTTTACACTATTCCTCACCTTTGAATATGGTAGGCTTTAATTTGTTTTATCCCTTTAGTTGGAGGTTAAGTCGAGGTCTCCGAGTCTATATATAATTATTCAAATTTTTATCTTAAAAATGTGGGCTTATATTTTGATGCAATCCAGCATATGACATGCAATGCTTATTTCGATTTTAATGCATTCCACAACACAACATGTGAAAGCCTCCCATGTTATGTGTTGGGATGCATCATATTTGTAGCCTTTAATCTTTTCTTGATTTTCTTTTTAAATTAAACCCAAATTTGCATGGCTTAACTTCACGTAATTTGGGAAAATGCTACTTCTTTTTTCAATTTATGCAAAGCCAACTTATAGACGAGCGAGGTGGTTGCCTAAGATCTCATATTTATATTTTTTTTTTTTTTTTTTTTTTGGGTAGGGGTGTGGGGGTGAGGGAGGAAGAAGATTATTTTTTGTTTTTACTTTTGTTTTTCTCTATCTTTTCCATTTAACTTTGTCGTAAGAATTTTTTGAGGGTAGAATTGTCTCTTTACATGACATTAACTGCAAAAATGGATGGAAAATCATTAATAAGGACGATATGTGCTAATAAATGAAAGGTTTGAACGGGAGGACAAAACAGAATGGTTGGGATCCATAGCGAATTTTACCCAAAACAAAAGGGTGATTGTGAAATATATATTAGTAAATTTGAAACATTCAAAAATAAATAAATAAATCTAGCAATACTGAAAATTCGAAGAAAATGGGGGTGGGGGCAGTTATAGGTCCTAATTACTCTCTTAACCACTCGCAAGATGATGACTTCTTTTGAGAATATCAATTATTTCATATAATAGATTGTTTGAACTTTAGAAGTATTAATTCTAAAATCATACTAAGATTTGGAGTTTGATCTTAAGGGGGCTTGCTTGGGAGTTTTGGAGTACCGAATATGAACATTTTTTAAAGTATCGATTTTAAGTGTTTATGAACATATCAGTTTTGAGTTATTTTAGCAGGTTTTTAAAATTGTTAAACTATACCGGAGAGTTTATTATTCACTGATTATGAATTTTTTTTAAAAGAATAAAATTATATATATGTCCCTTAATAAAATTTTCAATTTATAGAATCTTGTATGGATTTTTTTACTTTTTACTTATATAATTTTTTTACATATAAGTTAATATTTAATTTAAAAAATAAATAAAGTTAAATATTTACTTAAAACTTTAAGTTAGTATTTTACTTATAGGCAAATTTTACAATTATAAGTTAATTTTTTATTTTTAAATAATTTTAAGTGAATTTTTTACTTGTAAGAAACTATATATATTTTATATGTAAATTTTTATCTTATTAGTAGTATTTTTATTTTATAAATAGAATTTTTTACATAAAAGTGTTTTTTTACTTATAATTAAATTTTTAGTTGTAATGTAATTTTTCTTATCTGCTAATTAATATAGGCTACTTTTTATATACTAAATTTAGACGAGAGGAAAAGCTAGCAATAGTCATATGCATAAATCTTCAGTTGGCTACGCACTGTGCAAATAAACAAAAATCCAGTCATTCAACACTACTTTAGTAATAGAAGAGAGTTGTGAAATCTTGATAGCCCCTCTATCGTTATATTAGAATATTTCCTTGAATCCTAGATGCAAGGATTCACAATCTTTTAAAAAACCCTAAGACCATATACTTAGAATCAAACAAGTATCAATAGAATAGAAGATAAGTAATTTACTTATATGTATATTTATTTACAAGTTAATTTAAAAAAAAAAATATTGGCTGAAAATAATTATTTTATATAGAGTAAAATTATAAAAGTATGGGAAAAACCAAAACCTAACGATTTGGTAAGTTAAGAGAATCAGTCAAAATTACACTATAACGATTTTTTATGATTTTTAAAACATTCAAAATCATTGCAAGAAAAATTAGCAAGTACCGATTTTTCCTACCCCTTATATACGACACCACTCAAAATCAATCAAAACCAGTAAAATAAGAACTTTCAAGCAAGCCCTAAAGCATCAATCTTGTTAGCTCAGACCTTTACGTTAGTTATTACTTTTATTTTCAATCTAAGTGAAATTTGATCCTTAACATGGGAATGGTATAATGGAGCATTTTTAAGAAAAAAATATGAGGCTGACTTCCCAATATTCAGTTGTTTTAAGATTTCATGAATTACATTTCAAGAGTTCAAACGTACCACTTATTACACACATTTATGTGAATCAAAAGACACTTCACAAATTCAGCTTTCTTTTTAGTTGAGTATAAAAAAATGTTTTTATTAAGGAAAAGGTCGGAAAATTATTTCTAAAAATTTCGCTTCGATAATTTTCAATAATTATATTAACGAGAAATCACTAGCTCAAATTTTGTAATTTATAAATCAATACAAAATGAAAATGTGGCGTGGCGTGGCGTGGCGTGGCGTGGCATGGCGTGAGTTGAGTTGAGTTTGGATAATATAATAACATTATAACACCCTTCCTCCTATCTTAGAATTAATTAAGAAAATATAATAGATCCACAAATTCCTTTTCATTCTTATATTATTTTAGAGGATTAATTCTTTAGTTTTTCAATTAAAGTCTTGAATTTTAATTCTCCTTGCCCACAATTAAGATTTATTAAGTTTGACCATTCAATTGAAAATAAATTTTGTATAGAATAAAAGAGCTATATGGGGACCTTCTTTTAAAAAAATAAACGGCCAATTTTTGTTTTGTTTTGTTTATTTACTTATCTAAGTTTAATATTGTCAACGCGTTATATAATCGCTTTCGTGACACTTGTGCTTATAATGATAAATTTTAGTCTCTGTTTGGCCCTCTTTTTTGAAATTTATTTTTTTCGTAAATTTACTTTTAATTACACATTCTTGTAATAAAATAATTTTGTACTTAAATCCACAAATATTTTATACTTTTTTAAGCCACAAATTCATAAAATAATAATAATAATAATAATAATAATAATAATAATAATAAAAATTACTTTTCACAAAATTTATTATCAAAAAATATCTACTCGAGCTTAAATATATTTGCGCACACGTGAAAGATAAGCGGACAATATATATAAGCCATTATTATTTATTATTTCATTAATTTAATTTTGATTTCATTCTCAAAATTTAAATTATGGTTACTTGCTAAAAACATTACCTTTCAAGAATTAATTATCATAAATTATCGAAATTTAATTTCTTTGACCTTTTTTAGTAAACCCTATTAAATAATTTATTTTTCGTACAGCTATTTGTTATGATTCTATTTAATTAAAAAAAAAAAGGAAAACAAATCTTTCATAATTAATTACAGTTATCAATTCTAATATTGAATTATTGGACAAATTAAAGTATTCCACAAAATAATATTTAATTTATTAGGAAGAACAAGACAAAGAAAGATTACAATAATATTTACTCACGAATTTAAATTAAAATTAAACATGCAAGAAACAGCCAAGAAAACCCTAAAAGCCAATAAATCCACCAAAAGCCACGCTTAGGACAAGTGAAACTGTTGACACCAGAACAACTGATGGAGTAAATGCTGGTGAAGCAAACGAATGGTGTGGCGGCGATGCACCCGGTGGTTTCGCCACCGGAGCATGGGCGGTGGGTGGTGGAGCAAGGGGTGCAGTTCTCACAGCCAAGACAACAACGATAAGCTTTTGACCTTTATCGCAGTTGGTTTTGTTCCCAGTGATGAAATAGAACGACCCTGATCGATCAAATTTGAAGATTGAATTGCCATCTTCCATTTTCACCTTCGGATTGCTGGTGTCGCAGCTGTCGAAATCGTCATTCTTTACTTCCAATACAGAATCTATTCCTTTCTCGTATTTGAACACTGCAAAGAACAAACAATTATCAAAACAAAACAAAAATTATAGGAAAAAAATCACAGAAACACAGAATCAACACGTACAAAGGGTATCATTAACTTGAAATCTCAATCTTTGAGCCCAGTGACTGTAACTCTCTTTAGGGTTTATTACCCAACCATCTTTGCCTCATTGAAGCAAAAGGTTTCTTATAGAAATAGTGTTTGAAATGTTGCTATCTGATAAATGAGAGACGAAGAGTGTTTGAAAGAGACGCTATTGGGCTTTAGGGAGAAGAGAGCGTATTAATTACGATTATAATTTGTTTCAGTTAATTTTTAATTTAGTTTAAGGTATAAATCTAATTTATCCAAATATTGGGGCACCGGGCCTAATTTTCCCAAATAACTTTTATATCACTTCGCCAATCAAATATTTTCAAGTGCTAATTTATATAAGGGCATAAGCTCAACTAATAAAGCCCATGTTTATTTCCTATTAAAATTTATTTTTCTCTTTCTTCTTATCAATCACATTCTTCAATAAAATAACTTTACACATAATTTCTAAACTTTTTATTTTTTAGCCACACACACACACAAACACTCTATTTCAGCAATTAAAATTTCAAATAATGAGAGCCAAGCAGAGGCTTCATACACTCAATTTTAATGATTATAAGCTAGACCATAACATCAATAAGATATGCCAAAAAGTTTATAAATTGCAGACGGTAATGAGTAAATGATAAAAATAAGATACAAGTTAAAACCAAAGTAAATTTTATTAATAGGAAAAAAAAAAAAGAATTGACTGAGAAAAATTATATATTTAACTGCTCGGTTGCAAATTAAAAAAAAATCACCAAGAAAGGAATAAATAAAAACCTACATTGAATCAATTGATAAACTTTCAGAGAATAAATAAAAATGAAAATGAAATGGATGTTATAAACTAGAGAGAAAAAGAGAAAAAACTAGAAAAGTCAATAGACTTGTGTGTATTATGTTGAGAACCACAGTTCCATATTTATAAGGAATGATTAGGGATACTATAGGGCTACAATGTACAATTATCATTCATTAATAAACTTATAATTTACAAGGTGTTAGGTGTCCCCCTCCCCCCCTCTTGAATGATACGTTACAAAATATATGTCTCGTTAAAATCTTGTTAAAAAAAAAAAACCCAATGAGATAAAAATTGATCGAAGGAAAAATAGTACAATTGCTCCTTCTGATTTCATGTCAATGTCTTCAATATTGCAATTTCTGATAAAATATGTCTCATGTTGCCTCGTATAGTCTTTAAATAACACAATATTCATACTAGATATTTATCAATATTTGATAATTGTAGTAATATGATGATTCGAAAAATAGCTATTGTTGCTCTTTTGGGAAATCTCATACATATAGGTGATTTTATTTCTTGAATTATATGCTTCCAACATATTAACATTGGTTTAGTGATTAATGATCCTAATTATCATTAACATATAATCTGCACGAATTGTTCAACAAATAAAATTAAGTATACGGTCAAGTTTTTCTTATTTCCATGGAGGCGGCGCGGTGCGGTGCATACATAAATAATATGATATATAAAAAAAATTCTGCAAAATTGATATTGACAGCTTACACACATTGAAAGTTACTATTACTTTCTAGATAATTTACTCCGATTTTTAGAGAATCTTGCCGCTAATGTATTATAAATTAAAAAGATAAAAAGATAAAACTAGAAAAATTAATAGATTTGTATGTATTATATTGAGAATCAAAGTTCCATGTTTATAGAAAATAATTAGGGATACAATAATAATAATTTTTTGAATTGTAACGATATAATTGTCATTCATTAATAAACTTATCATTAACAACAGTGGAGATTTACACTATTCTCAAAAATAAAAATCCATAGAAATACAAAAATCAAGGAATTATTCAAAGTTTGTTTCTTCACGAAATGACAATATTATTTCGTTATATTTATAAAATTTATGTGAAGACCCACTATTTTTAAAATTTATATATTGATGCCTTTTTCTTAAGAAAATTAATTAAGAAAAATTAAAGATTGCGATTGACTTTTTGGTTAGTAATATTAAAAACATAAATAATTTAACATATTTAAGTACCAAATAAATTTTTGTCAAGAAATTAATAAAAAATGTAATATATTTTATTTTCTTTATTAATCCTAACATGGGTATATACTATACATTCCATAAAAGGAAAGTCAATTGTTGTTGCATATTTCCTTTTTTGCACGTGGGAACACTTTGTACACGGCAACACTTCCCCGTTAGTCGGGATATCTGTTGCGGGGGAAACTCAAGGCACCGTCAATTTGATTAATTATGTTACATGTACATCAAATTTGATGTCATGTGAGTTGATATATTTTTATACATAAATTTTAATAATAATTTTTTTTTCTAATTAATGACCATATTTTCTACACATAAGCTGTTAAAAAGCTATCAACCAATAGTGTATAATAAGCATAATTCCATTTTGATAGGGGAAATGATTGTTGTTTATAATATATTATTATTTACAGATACTTTTGAAAATTGATGAAATAACGATAAATTGAATTAGAACTGTCAAAATCTTTTTACTACTTAAATAGTTGTGCTTATGTAATGTGGGTCAATGACAAAACGAAATTATGGAGATTTTTTTTTTATTTAGTTGGTGAGTTTTTGACTCAGCAAAATCTCGTTACGTCATCTATTGATAAATAAATCTGTAAATTTTGATGTATATATAGCGTAACTATTTGATAAAACTTAGAAAATATTATATTGATCAATTAATTAACAATAAATAATCCATCCATCCATCCTTTTTCCCCTCTTGTTTTTGCCAAATGTATGTCTATATGAAAGCCAATCTTGTTACTCGTCGTGTTTGCTACTCCATCTCAATTATAAAGTTTATATAGTAAGTTGATTTATGTAAATTGTCATATCATGTGACATTTTGAACTTTGAAAAGTGTCTTGATTTTGAAGATACTATTCAATTTTTTGATGGAAAATAAATCATTGAATCATTTCAACAAAACTTAAATCGTATGAAAACATAACATTTTAACTTATTCAAGTTGTCTTAATATACCATCTTAGTGTTCTAATGCATTTATTAATCAAAGACATGACAAATTTTTATAAATGGGTGTGAGAAGACTTGAATTGAGCTTGTTTTTCTGACTCGATATATGTTAAATATCATGTAGGTGTTTGGTGGGGATTAAAATTAGATTTTTAGTAGATTGTAATAAAAAATTTTGAAATGTGTGGTTGAAAAACGGTGGAACCCATGAAATATATGGTTAATATTGATTGTTTGATTTTGATTTAGATTAAAATATGATTTTAATCTGTACCAAACATGCCCATATTTAGAAGTGTAAATGAGCTACTTTATTCTTAATACAAATTCATTATATTGAAACCTATGTACTAATTTCTAAATATTAGATATGCGAGTTTACTTATAATACAAATTTCAATATCAATCATGCTACATATATATCATTATTTACATTTTTATTTACACACTTACGTATAGCACAATTATATTTTTTGATTTATTCAACACATTTTCACATTATTGTCCAGATTGTGCCGCATATGAGGAATATCATGTATTGTGTAAATCAAGATGTACATATTGCTTAATTCTTTTAATATTACACGAAGTATCTTGCCTTGCAGATTTGTCTAACGGCAAGGTCCACTTCTAAGGAATATAAAATAAATTGGAGAATCGCAAAATTTGGATCTATAGATTAGTCAACAATAATTTTTAATTTACTTAAACCACTTCACTTTAGTCCCTCTTGAGATAAAAAAATCATCTAACCGAGTGGATAATAAACTATTTGTCTCGATTACTGATGATGATAGATTTTAGTTTAATTTAAAATTTACAATATCATTCTCAGAAAAAAAAAATTAGATTATTAGAAATGAATTTTTTTTTTGTTATTAAATAGAAAAAAAAACAAATAATTGTTGAAATTAGGGTTTAATTTAATAATATAAATTGTGCACCTCATCATAATCTCACATGAATACGCACAAAAATAATTCTTTAATTCAGTATTAATAATTGGCAATCATGCAGCTTTATGTAATTTTTTTTAATTTTTTAAATTTAATTAAACAAGAAATCATACATAATCCATAAATTAAGATAATTGATATCGGATTAAATCGAAGTAATTTAACTTACGAAATTTGGAAAAAAATATTTTGGTTTAGGTTTATTGATGACGAAAATCAGTAAGTACATCAGGACATTCCAACTTACGAAATTCATAAATAAAAAAAAATGTATTTACTAGGCTAGTCGAGTTGGCGAATTCTGAAAGGGCAAGGGTTCCCTTCGGCTGACAGCCCAGATTTTGTCTTCGCAAGTTGTAAAATTCATGGCCAACCATTCCTACTATAAATAGTGATCAAGATCGAACCTTTTACACAGTCCAATTCCAAGTCCTTTTCAAGATTTTTTCCACGATTTCTTCCTTATATTTTTCAACAATAATTTTGGTAGTTGCATAAAATTCTCTTAACAAACACACTTTCTTCTTCATCTTCATCTTCATCTTCATCTTCTTCTTCCTGCTTTTCTTGAACAATCTTAAAGAGAACCCTTTTCATGGTAAGCATGGATCCTCCTTCGCAATTTTTAGCGCAGAAAATAAGATTTAGTTTGTCGTTCTAGTCGTTTAATAAATTTTATTGGTTTTCTTTATGAATCTTTACAGGCGACTAAAGATGGCAGTATCAAATTTGAAGAGGTTTTGTATTTTTTAAAAATAAATTTTCATTAATTTTATGCAAGAATTTATATACGATATAAGTTTACTATAATTATCTTTCAGGAATATATAGTGAATTCTCGAGGAGTAAAAATTTTCACATGTAGATGGGTGCCTGAAAATTCCCAGCCAAAAGCCTTGATCTTCTTGTGCCATGGATATGCATTGGAGAGCAGCATCTCCATGAAAGGTCAATATCTGTATGTAAAATATTATAGTTTAGTCGCGACTCGCGCCCAATATTGAGTCCGAATGTTTACTTGATATCAATATTACCCTGGATGATTTTATGATTAGGTTGTGCTATTCGGCTCGCGAACGCTGGTTATGAAGTCCATGGAATAGACTATGAAGGGCATGGAAAGTCATCTGGTCTACTTGGTTACATCCCTAGTTTTGATAATCTCGTCGATGACTGCTCTGAACACTTCACGAATATTTGCGGTAAATAAATCTAATGCAATTTATGCATCAACATGTTGATACAATTGAATTCAATATACCAAATATTTCATTATTGAAGTCCTAATAGGGTCGGGAAATTCTTGTGAAACCTAAAATAGTGGTTTACATGGTCCAAATCAATCTTCCAATTATGATGGTACCGTGGAATCCCATTAACTTTATTTAAAATAACATTGTTAGTTGAATAATTGCTTAGTTTAAAGAATAATCTCCCCATGACCAGCTCACCATTAGACCAACGAGGATGGCGTATTAGAAGAGTTAAATTATTTTTTGTATTTATAAATATTAATGGGTTTGACTTTGACTTTTCATGAATGCAGAGAAGAAGGAGAATGTGAAAAGAATGAGGATTATAATGGGAGAATCAATGGGAGGGGCTGTTGTTCTACGTTTACACAGGAAGAAACCTAATTATTGGGATGGTGGCGTCCTCGTAGCACCCATGTGTAAGGTGATTGAACTAACTTGACTTTATGCCTAAGACATTAGAGAGAGAGAGAGAGAGAATGTGTGTGTGGGAGAGAGAGAGAGGGAGAGAGAGAGAGAGAGAGAGAGAGAGAGAGAGAGAGAGAGAGAGAGAGGTCATTTTATTTATACATATTATTTTAGCATGCCCATTTATGTTTATATCACAATTTAATTTACTTTTTTCAATCAAAGGTCTCACCAATGCGTAATTTTTCATAAACTGATGACGTTGACATTTGAACTCAAGATCTTTATTGAAATTAAATATCATGTTCAACCACATCATATACCTAAAATTGTTGGTCATTCAACTTTTTATAATTTATGTAAATTTCCAAATTCTTCATGTCGTTTGGCACTGTTTATGCCAAGCTTACTTTTTATCCATGTATTTCGTAGGATTCGTAAGTATTATTTATTTATCTGCAATTCATTTTTATCTATTTATAAACAACTCCCAAACATTCTTTATACTCAAACTAGCAAAGTCTAAAACAACCCTAAATGGTAGGAAATTTAATTTTTATATTTTGGTATAAAATTCATTGAGTCAAAATCTTTCTTTTTCGAATGCATTAACCATATTCGTAAAGAAAAAAGACGCATCGTTCCACAACTTTCACGCTCGATATATAGGGTCTGTCTGATGTTATTTTCTGAGAATAGATTTTGTGAAATATATATATGCCCCTGTTTGAAATTCATTTTTTTTCTCATTCTTCATTTCAACCACACATTCTATCAATAAAATAATATTACATATAAACCAAAAAATTCTTCTTACTTTTTAACTACACAATCTTCCATTAATCACTATTCCAAATTTAGAGAGAGAGAGAGAGAGAGGTTATTTTATTTATATAAATTATTTTAGCATGCCCATTTATGTTTATGTCACAATTTAATTTACTTTTTTCAAAGATCTCACAAATGTGTAATTTTTCAAACACTGATGATGCTGACATTTGAACTCAAGATCTTGATCCACCTCAATATCATGTTCAACCACATCATATACCTAAAATTGTTGGTCATTTAACTTTTTATAATGTGTGTAAATTTCCAAATTGTTCATGTCGTTTGGCACTGTTTATGCCAATCTTACTTTTTATTCATGTATTTCGTAGGATCCGTAAGTAATATTTATTTATCTGCAATTCATTTTTATCTATTTATAAACAACTCCCAAATATTTATGCCAAGCTTACTTTTTATTCATGTATTTCGTAGGATCCGTAAGTATTATTTATTTATCTACAATTCATTTTTATCTATTTATAAACAACTCCCAAACATTCTTTATACTCAAACTAGCAAAGTCTAAAACAACCCTAAATGGTAGGAAATTAAATTTTTATCTTTTGGTATGAAATTCATTGAGTCAAAATCTTTCTTTTTCGAATGCATTAACCATATTCGTAAAGAAAAA
>CAIGRN010096446.1:0-20485 GCA_903798345.1 Fraxinus anomala
CCCGAATGGGGCAAAAAAAAACCCGCCCCGACGGGGTGGCGTGGCGAGGCGAGGCATGGGACGTCGCCCCGCCGCGGGTTGCGGGGCGGGGAGGGGATGGCCCGCCCCGAACCCGCCTAGTGCAAAAGAAAAAAAATTAAAAAATTAAAAATAATTGCAAAAAAATAAAAAAAAATTAAACGGGACGGTAAACGGAGCAAATCCCCGCCCCGTCCCGTTTAATGTGGGGCGGGGCGGGGCATGGGCGGGGCGGGGAATTATCTCCGCGGGGCGGGGTGAGGTGGGGGTGCCCCGCCCCGAACCCGTCCCACTGCCATCCCTAATCAGTGGCAGCTGCCATTAATGGTTTGTCAAAGAAACAAAAGGAGTTCACATCTAGAATCTATGAAAGGGACTGCAGTATTTAATGTTTTGTTAATTTTTATTTTCAACCAGATGCGATGATAATAATTGCAGAAGCACCAGAAAATTGAGAAGAAATTTTCCTTGGCTGAAAGGAAAAGATAGCTTCGTCCACAAGCTGAAGTGAGACACAGTGGCATTCTCTCAAGTAGTTGATTGCTTAGGTTACACTGAATGCTAATGCACATGAAATATCATCATATAATCTAAAGCTGAAATGAGAAGCAGTGGCATTCTCTTAAAGTAGTTGATTGCTTAGGTTACACTGAATGCTAATGCACATGAAATATCATCATATAATCTAACCTCAATCTTAAAATTATGTTTCTCAGAATCTCAAGGAGAAGCCTAAAGAGAAAGAAAAAAGAAATCTCCGCAAGAAAATCCATATAGAAGTGAATCAAGATTGAAAAAAGCCTTCAACTGGGGAGTTGTCTCTTTGTCGTTACACAGGCTGATCCAAAAGAGAACTGGGTCCAGTTTCAACGCTCTTCTACTTTCATTATCCTTTCTCAGTCCACTCGCAACACATGGAAACACTAAAGATAAAACTAATCTAAACAAATTTATCAAAACATTGTAGTGCATAAAGGAATACCAGTCATATCCTGGATTGCTGTAAAATTTATGGCAACCCATACAAAGTTCTGAAGTTTATTCTAGTGAACTCCTGTTCTGTCAAGGAATTCTAATAGCTTCTTGTATCAAAGTGCGCCTTCTCAAATAGATTATTTTGAACCCTTCAATAGCTTAAAATGTAAATGGTTCATTTTTCTCCCCATCCCTCTGAGTGAGTGGCATGGCAGGGATAATGGCATTTAATAACTCATTTTCTCTGGCGTGATATCAAGACTAGAAATCCTCAATAATCAGATGTGACAAACTTGAACCAACAACTGATGTCCGAAGGTCAAGGCATATCATAGCAATTCCTTTTTCATAATTGCCTAAATTATGTTTCAGGAACGTTTTGCATAACCAATATCATATGTATCTTCCTTCAGATGTTATTGTGCTTTTCTCTAGATGGACAGATTTAAGCACCCAAAACTTGTTCAATAAACACGTGAGCAGAAGGTTACATTTTTTCAACTTTCAAGGAAGATATGGGAATTGGAAGGAAGAATCGACTATCCTTATATACAAGGAAGTAGATGGTGAGACATTCTCCTAAACCTTCACTTTCTATTCATCTGATATAGGACGACACTGAGAAGGAAATAACTCTTTTATCATAAGCATTTTCTAAATAAAACATGCACAAGATTTTAACCACAAGAGTTCTAGTCATATCGTATCATGCAGAATCCCAGCCTCCCTCTCTTGTTTTCGTATTCAACTACACGATCACAGAAAGAAGCCAGACTCCCATGCAATGAAACTACATCTGTCTTTTCCCCTTTCTTCCTTCTAATGCAATAACCTCCTGAGAAATCTTTTAAGGCTTGGACAATAAAAAACAAGCAATTGAAGCATGTTAGATACAAAAAACAGGGAAAAGAGAGGCCACTTACAGATTTGCAAAATGTAAGGACTAATACAATTTTTTTAAAAAGAAACTCAAGTGCCCAGCAAGCAAAGTGGTATGGGCCATTGATGCAGAACCACTTTAAAAAATCTCTTATAAAGTTGGCCTAAGAAGGACTTCATGGTGGAACTCAAAGTGGATCAAATGGCCAATGAGCACAGAAAAAATTTAGAGATGTAACAAACATGAGCTTCATTCGATTTGCTCCAAGACTGCCTTGTAGTAAATGTCAAATCCAACCTTTTTAAGCACACAGTCCACCCAATATTGTGAGAACGAAATCATCAAATTTGAAAAAATACAAGTTGGGTGCATATCTTAACAAAATCTCTTAAAACATGTATGTGTTATTTTACTTCATTATAGGGTGATTACCAATGTTGTTAAAACTAGACCGGATCGGACCAGCCAGTTCAACCGGGAACCAGACCACAATCCAGGTTACATTGTAGTGACTGCTTATTACAAAATTGGTGAAATAACCTGTGAACCGGCCGGGTAATTTTGAACTGATAAACGACCATGGTTTTGCCGATTCTTACATATATTATTTAAAAACATCTTTATTAAGTGCACGGGACTAGCTGTTTTCTCTGCCACTCTAGTTGAAATTTTTAATCATTCACCAAAACCTTTTGATAAAGCATCTTCTCTCTCATCCCAACAATCACTATCTGACCGGGGAATTAAACTTTCGACCAAGTACAAGTACAAGCACAAGCAAAGAATAAATGTTTGTGTTACTTGTTGAGGTGTCTACACGATTTACATAATTAGTTTAATATTAACAAATATGAATTTTTATTTTTGTGTGAAAATTTACTTATATGTCGTTATATTATTTTACAATACATATGTTTATATTTCTTTTATTATATTTTACCACCGACTCGACCCACCAGTGGAACCTTTTGACCTTGACCTTTTATATTTTCAAGATCGATTCTTGGGCCCAGTTTCAAAACATTTGTAATTACTAATTATTTCTACTAAGGATGGTAATAAGGTAGGTCGGCCATATGATTTTTTTTCTTTGAAATTTAGTTTTTCACTTTAAATAATATTAAATGGACAGGGCAATCGATACTCGTCCTTGCCTTGAAATTGTGTAGAGCCCCGCTATCCCGCGGGGAGAGGTATTCCCACCACTTTTGGGTGGGACTCCTCAAATCCCAGGTAGATCGGGTTTTTTTTATCATCCCTAATTTTCACTTGACTCATATCTCTTCATAAGCGTAGGACACGGACACGCTGAAGAAATTTCTATAAATTATGCCCTTGTTTGATTCCCATTATTTCCAAAATGCATTTTTCTCTCTCTTCTTTTCAATCACATATTTTTCAATAAAATAATATTACATGTAAATCCAAAAAAATTTCTTATTTTTTAACCACATATTCTTCATTAATTTACTATTCTGAAATGTATTCTTAGCCAATAATGAGGCTCAAACATGTTCTATATATTTCTAATGATATCTTTACTTTTGTGCTTTAATTATATAATAACATTAATACCTTTTTAGCTTTAATTTTTAATTCTTAAGGTAAAAATTTTTGAATTAGAGAAGTAGCTATTTCTTGTATCAAGATTACACTATGCTATTTATTACTAGCTATTTATTACTAGTGTCGACGAAAGAAGAAATGCATATTGTAGACATAATACAAATTCGACTTTAAGTTCATAGAATTTTTTCTCATTATTATGATTTCTTTACACAAATGTTTCAATAGCTAAACATATGTCCAAATTCATTCCCAAAATTTAAAATACAAGGCTTGACATGTCCTAGACGTGTTGGGGAAGTGTTTCTCAAGTGTCGAAAATTTTAAAATATAAAGAAATATGACTTACTAAGTGCCTCTCACACAAATGCCTAATACATGTCAAGCACACACTCCAAGCAAGGAGTGCTTGTCTTTCATGAGTTTCCACAAATAAGTTCAAGAAGACATTTTGACAGGATCCTTATGGATATTCTTGAAGACTAACCATAACCTAGGCATGCCTTTTAGGGAAAAGAATAACTGTATGTTATAATTTATTAGATAGATTTTCTGTTTTTTTTTTTTTCCTTTTCATTCCAATAATTACTAGTTTTAAATTGAGTATCTTTTCATTATTTTAGTTAGGTAGTTTTCCTTATTAAATAATTGTAGGATTCTTTCATTAAGTTTTAGATAGACTATTGATTGTTGATATATATTGAATTTCCCTCCCCCAATTCCTCTTGTTCTCTCTTTTAGGCCACTCTTCTTCTTTGTTCTTGCTTCTATCTCTGCTCTACATTCTTGTGTTCACTATATCACAATGTGTCAAATTTATTGGCTAATATTAGTGATGGAGATAGAGTAACAAGTTAATTATGAAAGTAATAGAGCTTTATTTAAAATATGTTTATTTAGAATAGATTAGATTAGATTACTTCAAGTATTTCGATAAAATTTTATTTTGTTAGAAATTCGTTTGATTTTAAATTTTTTCAGTTTCTTTGCTCTATAAATAGAGTGCTTATTGATTATAATATTAAACCATTGGTCATATGAATAAATTAATATCTTTTTTTGCCATCAGTTCTTCTCTTCTTTGCGCCCCTTTTGTTTTCTTATATATTAACAAATTATACGCTCTGCATCAATTAATCAATGGTACACCCATTTATCCAACCTTAACAGCAGGGTAAAACTCTTCTCATTTATTCTTCAATTGACAAAGTGGTGACTAACACATCTTTTGTCTCATATACAAACATATATTTATGAACATGAATCAGTTTCATAGTTCAGTAATTGTCCCCCCTACATGTCTGATTTCAGTATTAAATCAAGAAGCTAATATATCTCTTTTTCTCATACTGCAACAGAACCGCTGAAAAAACTACAATTTTGACATTTTTAGAGAATGTTTGACTAAGCTTAAAAATAAATAAAAGTTAATTTTAAAAAACAACAAAATTGACAATTTTAGAGCATGTATGGATAAATTAAATTCTTTTTACTTTAGTAAAAATGTTAATAATTCCAATAGTAATTCTTTCCTATCATAATAAGTAATTTACTTATTTCTAGTTTTGAAAATTTTAAAAGTTATATATTTCTAAACTTGCTTGTTCACTTAAAAGTTACAAGTAAACTTTATCAGCATAGTTATGCCAAACATGTTCTTACTAGCAACTTTGATCTTTTGAAAGAATTATCATTTTAATCATCACAAAACTGAAACCTTATTCCAAAATTTGAGGATGTAAAAAGATCTAACCATATTTTGTGCCAAACAAAGGCACTCAAAATATACTTCAGATATTCCAAAAAATAAGGAGCTCCTTGCCTCCAGCGCCTGGACATGATTGAAATTCTTACTCATAATATCTTCTGGTTAAAAGATATATGCACTAAGATAAATGTTGTACAGGAGCTCAATTCACCACTACTTTAGAAATAATATGTAACTGGTTCCCAGTCTCAGCAAATTATAATCAAACAGGGCTAGCAAATCAGTCCTTCCACTTGCATCAAATTCCAAAAAGTAAGAACTAACGACACACAACAATTACAAAGAATAATTACTATCTAATGATGTTCAGCATTTAAATTCTGGTTCCTTTCATAAAACATAGTAAATTGACATAATGTCACTATTATCCATCTTGATCACAAAATAAGTGTAGTTACCAGTTCAGTTTGCATTCTATGCTTGCCGTAGGTCTAAACAGTCAAAACTAATTAGGGTTTCAAAGTTTGGACGTATGACGTGAAGAAGCATTCTCCAACCAACCCCAATTAATAGTCAAAACATTAAGATAATCCAGGTACTGTACATCTTCAGAAAGCATGAAGTACAACATTGGTTCGATATACTAACGACAAATACGAAAAAAACCACACAAACTCACGAAGCGATCAAAGAACATGAAGGTGTAAACTCAGAGCAAAATTGAGGAAGGAACCTGGAGCGAGCTACGTTGCCGCACTTGATGCACTTAGGTTTATTTAAACCGCGAAGATTCCGAGAAGCATTGATACCGGAAGATTGAGGTAACACGGTCACATCGGCGGCGGCGGCGGCGCTACTGTTACTTTTCACCGGTGAAGAGGCTGCCATTTTTTCACGCTTCGATTATTACTGGTTTTAATTTTGCTTTATTTTTCTTCTGTTTGGGAATCAGTTTTTTTGAATTGGGGATGAACGAGGGAACCAAACCCCTTCTGATTTTCAAGGGGAATTAGGTCAAATGCCGATTTCACTGTTTAAAATTTTAGCCTCGACCGAAAAATTAATATTAAAATAAATATTTTAACTTAAAATTAAACCAATTTGACAGGAATAAAATTAAATTTTTAATAAAAATGATTAAACGCGTGATTGAAAATGTAAAATTACAAGGAAATATATTATTACAATTAATTATTAATTTTTATTTATATTAAAATTTGAATTTAAATCCCTAAATTGTAAATAAACATACTAACTAAAAATTTAATTAAATCCCTAAATTGTAAAATTTGAATTTAAATCCGTAGCTAACAGTGGTTAAGTAAATAATCTAAAACACTGTTACTAACATCCCATGCACAAATTAAATTCAATTCGAAGTCATTGATTTCTTTCAAAATCATTTGTCTTATTTCTGCTTGTTCTTTTTTATGGCCTCTTTAATTTATTTTTTTTCTTTTTTGTACCGATTTTGATTATTTTTAGTAACACTATTTATGAGAGTTTAAAAAATGTGCTTGTTAATATTTTTGACACTAATTTTGTATGATTTAAAAATCACCCAAAATTGTAGTGTATTTTGATTTCTCAACTCACAAAATTAGTGAATTTTGGCTTTTTTAGAATTCTCCTCCAATTTTATCCTCTATAAATAATTATTTTTAACAAACGTCTTTTTTTCAAACCTAAATTGTAAATAAACATACAATAACTATAAAAATTATATATAAGAAAAAATTACTTGTAAGATAAAAATTCACTTTTGTGTAAAAGTTATTTATAAAGTAAAATACTTTTAATAAAACAAAACCTCACTTATAAAATATTAAAATTCTTATAAGTAAATTCCTATTTATTACTTAAAAATGTAATTATAAGTAAATACTTCGTCATTTAAGTTTAAAATTAACTTAAATGTAAAAAGAATTACTTATAAATAAATACTTATGAATTAATAAAATTATACATTGAAAATTTCACTAGGTAATATATATAATTTTATTTTTTTAAAACTTTCAAAATCACTCATAACAAACAATCAAGCATAAGTTAAACTATTTCAAAAATTGTTACTAAAAATCACTTGAAACTCATATACGTTCAAAATTAGTGCTTTTGAAAACTTCCATAACTGATACCTAAAATCCAAAGTAGATTTTGAGTGACACCATTTATAAGGGTTTCAGAAAATCGGTACTTACTAGTGTTTTGGACACCAATTTTAGATGGTTTAAAAACCAACCAAAACCGCTATAGTATAATTTTGATTTTTTCTTCCAACCTATCAAATAGATGATTTTCGGATGTTTCTCACATTATCTTCTAATTTTACCTTTTATTAAATAATTATTTATGACCAATGTATTTTGTTTAAAACTAACTTGTAAATATAAATACATTAATTTTAAAAATTATTTATAAGCGAAATTACTTTATAATTAAAAATTATTTGTAAGATAAAAAATCACTTTTGTGTAAAAATTGTTTATAAAGTAAAAACACTATTAATAAGAGAAATATTTACTTATAAGTAAAAATTCACTTATATATAAAAATTATTTAAAAATAACTTATAATTATAAAATTTACTTATACGTAAAAAATACTAACTTAAAATTTTAAGTAAATATCAAACTTTTTAAGTTAAATATTAACTTATATGTCAAAAATTACTTATAAATAAAATATCACTTATAAATAAAAAATTCATATAAGAAAGTATAAATAGAAAACTTCACTAAGAGACATATATATAATTTTGTTTATTTAGAAAACTTTTAGAACCGATAAATAATAAACTCTATGCACGAGTTGGAATATTTTAAAATCGCTACTTAAATCACTCAAAATCGATCATTTCATAAACGTTCAAAATCGATATTTTCAAAAGCGCCCATAACCACTGCCTTGAAGCTTACAGCCTCTGATTTTTGGGCTTGTTTGCAAAGGACGTCTATTATTTTTGTGTAATTTTTGCTACAGTCGTCACCATTGCGTACTACCATCATTGTCACTTCATAAAGGTTTTTGGTTTTAGTTAAATTGTCATTTGCAAGAAGAAATTTTTAATGGAAGAATCAACCATTTACTTCACCCATTCAGTTACATTATTTATTTATTTTTAAGTTCTGTAATGTAACAAGTCATGGTTGATTTTAAGTTCTACTTGATTTGGGGGAAATATCAATATGGCGATCCCAATTCAAGAAATCCATTTAAGTTCTATTTGTATTTGCGTTATACGTTTTATTTTTTATAGCTAATGAATAAAATCAGTATTTTATTTTGTGGAAATTACAGCATACCAGAATTTTAAACTTTCAATTTCAAAATTCAGATTTACAAGTTTTTATTTCAAAAGTTAGATGATAATTAAAATTTTAATAATTTAATTTTTTTAAAAATAAAACTAAAACAGATGAAACCCCGATTCCAACTCTCAGCAAACCCTAAATCTCTCTCCCTTCTACCTTACTCTCTCCATATTATATCTTTATCATTCTCCCTACCTATTCTCTTTCTATTCTAGTAGGTCGTTGGCGCCTTGCAGTGGCGCTCCTCCTAAGTGTTTCCTCGAAGACCCCTCTGACCTTCGATCATCGCAGTGTCGCTATTAGCTGTCCATTAGCAATTCACAAATCTCAGATTGACACTGCATCTTCGAAATTCGCCTAGTTCAAGCAAAAAATGAGTAAGATGCACCAGGACCATCATTTTGTGTTTTGCAATTGCTGATAGCGGTGTGGTGGTGATTCTCTGGTGCGGTGGGTTTTGCGATTGCGGTGGTGGTGTGTGGTTGGGTGCGGTGGTGTTGTGTAGTGGTAGTTGTGTTCGGTGGTGTAGTGTGCAGTGGTTGGGTACGGTAGTGATATGCAGTGGTGGTGTGCAGTGTGGTGGTTGGGTTCGATGGTGTTGTGTTTAGTGGTTGGGTACGATTGTGTGGTTGGGGTAATGTGTGATGTGGTCGGGTACGATGGTGGTGACCAGTGGTTGGGTATAGTGCTAGGTGGTGGTGTACGGTGGTTGGGTGCAATGATGGTGCGGTGCTCTATGACTGATAATTTTAGATCTGGATTTTTGGTGGCGATTGGGTGGTGGTGACTGATAACGTTGGCTGTGGTGCTGGTGAGTTGGTGGTGGTGGTCGGAGGTGATGGTAAGATGTATATGGCGATAGGTCTGTCGAGGTGGTGATTTTTTTTTCTATGATGTATTGATTTGTTTGAGATGGTGTTGCTGTCGAGAGGTGGTGCTGCTGGAGAAAGTGGTGAGGTGGTTCATAAGTGTTGGTTGTGATCACAAATTAGTTGGTTGATTGTGACCATTAAATTGGTTAATTTGTGACCAATAAACAATATGTGAGCAATGAAAAAGATAAATTGTGACCAAAAAATAATGTGACTTAAAAAATTGTTAATTTTTTATCGATAATTTGAAAATTTGTGACTGCCTGATATGTTGTGATTTATAATATTTGTGATTTGTGATCGATAAATAAATTGTGACGCATAAAATTTTGATTTGTGATCGTAAGATAATTTGCGACATACAATTTCTGTTGATAATTTGTGACTGTCTGATAAGTTGTGACTTATAATATCTGTGATTTGTGATCTATAAATAAATTGTGACATATTAATTTTTGATTTGTGGCATGTTGACGTGGAAAATTGTATAGACAAAATTCAATAATAATTTACATCCCGAAAGGTTCTGGGCGGGGCATCTCGAGATGTGACGGGCCGCCTTGGCCCGCTCTTCCAACCCGTTCGGGACGGGGCGGAGTGGGAAAAATTGTCATCTCTATTCCCCTTCATCTTTTCCCTAAAGATATTGTCCTTCTTTTTATAGGAAATTATGATGGGCCTGTATCTTTCATATTCCCGTCTTATCAACAATAGTACCGAGATGGGAACTTGTGCCAATGACTTAAGTCCTGAGTGGTTGCTGTCAAATCAACATACAGTACCAGGTATGCCAATGGCTTTACTCTTGATTGGTTGCTAAGGTCGGCTCCAACAGGTCATCTTGAAGTCACCTTAAATGGGGTTTCCAGTAATTAATGAACTAATTAGAGAATGCAGCTATAGCATATGATTGGTGGAATTGGTGGTGCTGACGTAAATCCTTCCAAATATCATTAATTGATTGAATGTTTTGACAGTGTGTAAGGAATCTACAATCATTATGTCCTCTCAAATCACGACAGTTATAAGCACGAGCTGACCTTGTAGATCCTACCTTAATTTAGCATGAGCTAAGTGCATAACAAACAGATTTAATTAGGTCGCAAGTCGAATGTCAATAGTAACTCCCCAGGTCGGTGATCGCTTTGGTGACGGACTGATATTGAACATGGTTGGGTCGTTTTTCCATATTCACCATTATTACAGCAATGAATGGTTTGGACAAGTGTCCCGGATTTAGTGAGCTGTTACACATCTTCAATAACTTCTTTTGGAAGCTTCATCAAAACGACGCTGTTCTGAAGTGGCAAACTCTAGTCATTTCCCTCAATTTCTTCATCGAACTACAAATTTTTCTTCAAATGTTTGTCAACTTTTCATTTATTTTCTAAGTGAGGTCGTCCATTCCCAGGTATTTCATTTAACAGGAAATACCTTTCTTTTTATTCCATTTCCACCTCGGTCATTTGCATGAGTTCGGACGAATCTAGGGTTCATTCATGGGGTAACCAATAGAAAAAAGTAGTACCCTCTGCATCCACATCTTTTACGAGTTTGGATTGTCAAGAGATATTAACTCCAGTCCCATTCTCTACAGTTTACCTAGAAGATTTAGGTCATCTTGTAAAAATGGTACAAAATATTGAGAGGGAAGATGTAGGGTCTCATGAGGGGAATGAGGCAAGTTCATAGGAGTGATGGGCATATTCTTATAGGTCAGTGGTGACGAGAGATATGCTGGCGAGCTTGAGGACAAATTATAGTATTCCCAACTCGGTAAAGTTAGTGATTCCCACATCGTCTGACCGAGCTAATGCTCCACTAGCAGGATGCGTGGCTTTGAATTCTGCCATCATAAATGCTAGTTTTAAGACTTCTCTTCCCTAAAATTATCCGTATGTTTCTTTCTTCTTGGGTAATAGCCCCTAACCAGTTGTACCCCAATGGTTGGAGAACATTAATTGTCACCCTAATTCTGTCAAGTAAATTAGGTCATCCTAAACTGAGCGTAGCACAATTTAAATCCCTTTTCACCTTTAAGGAGGACGGGAAGAACACTGGCTAGTGGTATGCCAGTATTAGGCCTAGGACTGGTGGTCCTTTAGTATTAGATACTCCATCCTCAATAAAGAAATGGAAAGATGAGTTTTTTTATGTTTTGGGAGAGTGGCAATTCCACCATGGCGAGGTGAGTAGGGAGGACATAGTTCCTACTCTTTATCACCCATTATGTAAGTGAACATAACCTTTGTATTTTTCTGCACTTGTTTTATAAGTATGTCCTTAGCTGATNGAGTTCTTTTATGTTTTGGGAGAGTGGCAATTCCACCATGGCGAGGTGAGTAGGGAGGACATAGTTCCTACTCTTTATCACCCATTATGTAAGTGAACATAACCTTTGTATTTTTCTGCACTTGTTTTATAAGTATGTCCTTAGCTGATTTGACTTTACTTGCAGACTACAAGAAGGCAACCTTGACCTCGGCAATTCAAGAATGAGCTGACGTTATAAGAGCACTTCCAAATAAATAGATGCCCTGCAAATTTGTGATATCTGATCCCAACTTCTTCCAAGCAGGGTCATTCCAGTCTCTCCCTCCCACCTCAACTTCAGCTAGGGCTCCTACTTCAATCCTAAGTTCTTCCGGTAAGTATTTCCCAAAGTATTTCAATTAGTATTTACCTTGAGTATGGAACTAACATATATCCATTATTTCTTTTGCTTTAGGTCAAGATCGAGAAATGTTAGGATACAGAGCAACTGCTGCTGCCAAGGGTAAAATGAGAGAGGCTCTTGCCTAGCTGTGAGCCGACCTGAAGAGGTTGAGATTGAGCAGGAGGCTCAACCCTTAAAGTGTCGCTGTTCCGAGGAACTACTAGTGAAGTCCACTCTAGTGGCCTTAGCTCCTGAGAGATCTTTACCTAAGATGCCTTTCCAGAGGTCGACCCCGA
This sequence comes from Fraxinus anomala, assembly GCA_903798345.1. Lineage (NCBI taxonomy): Eukaryota > Viridiplantae > Streptophyta > Magnoliopsida > Lamiales > Oleaceae > Fraxinus > Fraxinus anomala. Next base: position 12,286 of record CAIGRN010096446.1, read on the forward strand.
CGCCACCTTCTATCCCAACAATTGCAAAGACCAAATGTTAATGTGGGCTACCGACTAGATATATTTCTGGACTTCTTAAGAGCTCTATCCCCATCAAGAGAATCTACGCAGCACTTCTCTATCCTCTCAAAGAATTTGCCAACCTCCTTACTAGGAATTGAATGAGAGGGAAAGACAATTCCTAACTGAGATACCTGTAGATGAGGCCATCATCTCAGCTCAGCTACACAGCCACATATCCATCTTGTATATGATGTCTGTGGCAAATAAGGTAGTTCACTCGAGCTCAGATACTTTGAAATTTTTTCTTTCGTTTTATAACTCACAATGCTTTTCTTTTCTCAGGTGAAGGCCGAACTGGATAAAATGCTTGAGGTAAAGAACCAAGCCTTATGCTTATTTGAGAATATGGAGGTTGAGAGGACAATGTTTGTAGAGAAGGAAAAGGACTATGAAGATTGCCTCAACAAGATGAGAATGGAGCTGGAGGCAAAATTAGCCTCAGAGTTGAGGCTTATAGATGATAACAAGGCCCAGTAAAGGGGCGAAGGCTACTAACGAACAGTGAATGAGAAAAAGAGGGCTGAAGAGGAGAAAACACGAGGAGCGAGCTTGGGATGATGAAGCTGTGAAAATGACTGAAGAAGCCACTAAGAAGGCCGAATAAGCTGAAGCTAAAGCTTCTAAGGTAATGGACGTTTGGAGGGCCTATCCTGAGTTTGATACTTTAGCTCAGGTTGTTTTTGTTGTGGCTTTGGAAGAGCTCGTGAAGCACATTGACAAGGAGATGCCAGATTTTGATACTACCTCCTTAGTAGAATCTCTGGAAGAGTAGAAAAAAGAGCTCCAAAGATTGTCTGAAGCAGCGGGAGTTCACATCGTCCTTGCTGATGAAGACCTTGAGGACGATGTCCAAGCTCCGCGAGATCAACCCCTTCCTTAGGATTTACTTTTGTTAATGCTTTTGTCAAACATTGTTCTTTTTCAGAACTTCTTTTGTAATTTTATTTTATTAATGAACGAATATTACTTTAGTTTTTATTCTACGCAAAATATTATTGCTTTTATAATACAAACTAAGTGTTGCAGCACATGCAACCTTATTTCAACTTGCTAATGAGTAAAGCTTTTATAATTTTCTTATGAGGAAATTTATTTAAGTGTTGCAGTACATGTAACCTTAGTCCAACTTGCTAATGAGTAAAACTTTTATAATTTCCTTATGAGAAAATTTATTTAAGTGTTGCAGCACATGCAACCTTAGTTCGGCTTGTTAACGAGCAAGGCTTTTATAATTTCCTTAAAAGGAGATTTATCTAACTGTTGCAGCACATGCAACCTTAGTTCGGTCTGCTAATGAGCAATACTTTTGTGATTTCCTTGATAGAAAACTTGTCTAAGTGTTGCAGCACTTGCAACCTTAGTTTGACTTGCTAACGAGCAAGGGTTTTGTGATTTTCTTGATAGAAATTTATCTAAGTGTTGCAGCACATTCAATCTTAGTTCGGCTTGCTAATGAGCAAGGCTTTTGTGATTTCTTTGATAGAAAATTTGTCTAAGTGTTGCAACACATGTAATCTTAGTTTGGCTTGCTAAGAAACAATACTTCTATAATTTTTCTGATAAAACACATGCTTTTATTATAGATCTACAGTATAAAATACATTCATTTCCTACTGATAATACTTCTTGAGGTGTTTTGCATTCCAAGGGTGCAGCACAGGTCTGCCATCCATGTCTTCCAACTCATAGGCTCCATTGAGTAGTGCTCTAGTTACTTTATAGGGGCCTTCCCAATTAGGTCCTAAAGATCCAGAGCTAGATTCTCTGGTGGCGAAGAAAATTTTCCTTAGCACTAGGGTACTGACCTCAAATACCCATTTTCTGACCTTCTGATTGTAGTATTTTGCATTGCACTATATGTATACACCATTCCTGATTTCAGCCTCATTAATCCTTTCTTCTATTAGGTCCAATTTTCCACGCAAAGCTTTCTCATTCTCATCCTCTTTGTACATTGTTGTTCGAATAGAATGAATCCCTACCTCCAATGAGATCACAGCTTCCACCCCAAAAGTCAAAGAGAAAGGTGTTTCTCCAGTGCTATTCCTAGGCGTAATACGATAAGACCATAGTACACTGGGGAGTTCCTTAATCCTTTTTTTAAGAGCATCGAGTTTTACCTTTAGTGTATGCTTGATGATCTAATTGATTGCTTCAACTTGACCATTAACTTGAGGATGGTTTGGCGTGGAGAAATGCTTCTGTATGCCAAGTCCCTGGCAAAAATTAGCGAAGCAAGCTTTGTCAAATTCCTTTCCGTTGTCTATCACGATGGAATGAGGTATTCCAAACCTACTCACAATGGACTTCCATATGAAATTAGTGGTCTTTTGTTCGGTGATCTTAGCAAGTGTTTCAGTGTCTACCCACTTAGTAAAGTAATCAACTACAGCAATAGCAAACTTTATTCCACCTTTTTCAGGGAGCATGTGGCAAATTAAATCAACCCCCACTTGGAGAACGGTTGAGGAGTCATTACGAAGTTCAGCTCTTTTGGCGGGAACTTGATGTTGGGAGCAAAGCATTGACATTTATCACATATTTTCACAAATTCTAATTCATCCCATTTCATGGTGGGCCAGAAATATCCTTGACATGTGATTTTAGAGCCAACGATGGTCCTTCAGAATGATTTCCACAATCTCCCTCATGTATTTATTGTAAAGTGTAAAGTGTTTCCTCTTCATTCAGACAAACAAAGGTATCGAATATCCCCACTTGTAAGAGCATATTGTCAATAAATGTGTACCTTGTCGACCTCATTCGGAGTCTTCTTACATCAATGGGATCTTCAGGACATATCCTCGTCTTTAGATAGGAACTGATTTCATCCATCCATGTAGGCTTGAGATTAATCATCATGGAGACAACTTCTAGTCTTTTAATGGCAAGCTATGGAATCCTACCTACAGAAATGCTGTCAAACTCTTTTATCTTTCACTTGTGGCCAGCCGAGTTGAAGCATTAGCATGACCGTTCTGAGTTCAGGAAATTTGTTTGACCAGAACAGTTCGGAAATTTTCGAATTCTTGCCTAACAATTTGAAGATAGTTGTTCATCTTTTCTTCCTTAGTTTGGTAGGCCTCATTGATCTGATTGACCACCTATTATGAGTCACTGTGGACTCCGAGATGATGAATTTTCATCTATTTTTCCATCTTCACCCTAGCTATTAGCGCTTCGTATTTAGCTTCATTGTTGGAAACTTTGAAGTCAATCGACAAGGCTTTGCAGAATAATTGACGATTAGGACTAACTAGGACAACTCCTGTCCCTGACCGAACTCCGGTGGAAAATCCATCTATGAAGAGCTCCCATAGAGTGTAATGAGGGAGTCTTTCTAGTGGTTCCGAACTGAACTCCACAACAAAATCAACAAGTGCTTCACCTTTTATGGATGTTCGATGTTTATATCTTATGTCGAACTGTCCGAGCTCCACTGCCCACTTGACCATCATTCCTAAAAGTATCAGGCTTCTGTAAGGTTTCCCTTAACGGATAGGTAGTTAAGATCTCAATTGGATACTCCAGAAAGTACGGTCTCAACTTCCTTGGTAGATGAAAGCTATCCTTAGGACATGTTTTGTTGAGATTAGTTCTATGCACATTCTCCAATCTCCATTAATTTTCTTCACGAGAACGCGTTAGCAACCCATTTAGGATAGTTTACTTCACGGATGAACCCACTGCAAAGCAACTTTTGTACCTCTTTATTTAGGGTCTTGTACCTCTCTGGATTTAAAGATCGGTGTCGTTGCTACTTAGGTCGTACCAAAATGTCGATACCCAGCCTGTGGTAAGTGACTTTGAGGTCGATCCCTTTTATATCCGTGTGATTCCAAGCAAAAACATCAAGATTCTGTTGGAGGAACTCTAGTATCTGACCTCAGATGGGTGGCCAGAGTTCATGGCCTATTCTGAGCTCCCTTGGTAGATCACCTGGTCCGACCACCACTCTATCCAGCTCTTCCACATGTTTTTCCCTTAACCCCTAGACATGGGTCTAATGAGCCAAGGTTGGATTCAATCAGATATGCCATATAAACTCTTGGGGAGAATTGATGCATCCTTCTTTGCTAGGCAGATCTTCATCTGGCATTTCTCAATAATGTCTACATTTTCCTTAACTTGACCTACACCATAGGCATGGGAAATTTGAGCGAGTAGTGGTACATGGACATAATTGCCCTGAGATTGAATAGCAGGGGCTGTCCCATGATGGCGTCGTAGGGTGAATTGGAATCAAATACTACGAACTCAGCGTTCAACTTAGTTTGGCGTGGAGGTTCATCGATTTCAACAGAGAGCTTGATTAACCCCTTTGCTTGGGTGAGGGCTCCATTGAGTCCTAAAATCACGTTCGGGTACGATTGTAGAAAATTTAGTGGAATACTCATCCATTTCAGTGTGCTAATATAGAGTATGTTGAGAGAACTTCTTGTATCAACTAAAACCTTGGGAATGATAACTCCTGCTATGGGTATTGAAACCACTAGGATTCCAGGATAAGGATATGGATCTGTTTCCTTGTCGTCGAACGAAAGATGGTCGTCCATTACATTTCTGTGGTGTTTCTTAATAATACCGATCTCAGATAGGTTGGCTACTATAGGTCTCTGTAGCCTCACCTCCCTTGCTCGATCATTTTGCTGGTTACTCAACATGTGGATATGAGGACTAGGTAAATCAATGTTACAAGCTCTAGCCTCAGCTTGATTTCCACATACTACGCTAATGCCGCTCGAAGTGAAAAACTTTATGCAGTAGTGATATATTGAAGTCGTGGCCTGCAATTTGTACAATATGGGTCTTTCTAGTATGGCATTATAACTGGAAGTCAGGTGGACAACCATAAAATCCGCATAAGAGACCTCGTCTAGCTCCACAATCAAAACAATCTGACCTCGGGCTTTAATAGGATCCCCAGAAAATCTGTGTAGCCCCCTGGAATACAGTTGGAGATATAATTTTTGGACTCTTATTTGTTCTAGAGTTCAAGAATACAACACATTGACTGAACTCCAATTATCCACAAGAGTTCGATGTATTTGTATGCCAGAAACAGACATTAGACCTGTAAAACTCCATACGAATCTTCTTTCGAAAATACAAACCATTCTGAGTACGATGCAACACCAGTATCAGACTCTAGTCGTCCTACATCATAATTCTGACAAAAGTGTGCATCTCGCGCTTGTCTGTACCTTACCTTTTTGGATCCATGCATTGATTACCACCTATTAACGTCGAGGTGGAGATCCTGAGCTTGGAGAATTGGCCGACTTCATTAAATCATCCCTGGTTGGTAAGATTGTTGATTGCATGCTTAGTTTGTCTATCTGGGTTTAGCTACAAACTCTTGCATATGACCTCATCGAATTAAAGATTCCACCTCTTCCTTCAAGTTTCTACAATCATCTGTGTTGTGTCCTGCCGAGCTATGATATCGACAGTACTTTCTTTGGTTATTCCCTGTTGGATCCTTTTTTTGAGGTGGGGGTTTGTGAAATACTTCTTTTTCTCCTATTTGCAAGACGACTTCTTCTAAGATAGTATTTAATGGGTGACATTTATGGAACCTATCTGGATAAAGCTTAGGACGATCTCTATTCCTCTTGTCCTTCTCTTTTCATGATTGAACCCTTTATCTACTTTTTCTCATTCGTTGGGTGTGGGAAATGTGGATTCACCTTGGCTTCCTCCACACTTATATGTTTTTCCACTCGATTAAGGAACTCGTGATATGTTCGAGGTCCATCTTTATGTACAGACCACCAAAACCTCGTTCTAGGTCTTAGCCCAAAAAGAACTGCCATGAGTGCGACATCATTTGAGATTTTTTCAACCTCCATGGGCTATTTGTTGAGCCTATTGAGGTAACTTTTAAGGAATTCATTCTTCCCTTACTTAATGTTCACCAAATGCTCTTTCGGCATGGTTCTTGCTTTAGAACCCATAAACTGGGCTATAAACGTCGTGGTGAAGTCATTTAAGTTTTTTATAGACCACTGATGTAGCCTCCGAACCACCTTTGAGCATTATCTCCCAACGTTAATGGAAAGGCACGACACATAATGGCATCGCCTACTCCTTACAGCTCGATCCAGGATGTGTACTTGTCTATGTGACTAAGGGGATCTCCTTTCCCCTCATACCCAGTCAGCTGTGGCATTTTCAATTTTTCAATCAAAGGTTCAGCAAGAATATCTTCAGTGAAAGGAAAATAATGTTTAGTAAGATATTCATCTATGTTTCCTTTGTTTTTGGCTTCCAAATCAGCAATGCGCTTTCTTAAGGCGCTCATTTTAAGTTCTGCATATTCCAACGAGCGTTTCATACGAGGCTTATCATGTTCGCTTTGAGGTGTTAGTAAGTGCTGAGATCCCAATCTATCAAACACACTGCTAGCTTTCCTAGTAACCGGCTACGCATTATAGGGAGAACTCCTGATCTCTTCAGTTCGACTTTTGGAAGATTCCTTTCCTGAAAAGTCGAGAGCCCTCCTAGTGAGAGGTTGTCTGGTTTTTCTTTATGTGGGAACTCTACCTTAGTATCAAGTGGAGGAACGTGATTTTGGTTTCGCTCCAATCTGTTGACTGCATTTGTCAACCTTTCAATGGCTTATCTCATGATGGTCAATTGAGGGTCGCTGCTTTATTTTGACTTCGTCCCCTTCCAATATTTTGTAGAATATTGGTTTATTTAGGATGGGTGTGGGATTGATTCACTAATGCTGAAATATCATCTATGATGAAATTTTGTCGTGAGTTTTATGGAAAGATAGTGCTGCTCATACAAGTTAGGGCCTTTCCTCTAGCGCCAAACTATNCTCATACAAGTTAGGGCCTTTCCTCTAGCGCCAAACTATTGACGTCGAAAATTGTATAGACAAAATTCAAGCCAACTTCAAGTGTAAAAGAGGATTTTTATTGATTAGAAAATGAAACTATAGCATATGATTGGTGGAATTGGTGGGCGCTGACGTAAGTCCTTCCAAATTTCATTAATCGATTGAATGTTTTGATAGTGTGATGAGTGCTCCACACTCACGATATTTATACCACTTAATTCATTATTTTTTTACCCTTGAGAGAGTTTTAGATTATTTTTATGTGTGTTTTAATGTTGTGATGTAGGTTGATGAAATTGAAGAAAATAAGCAAAAGTGGACAAATTTGGAGAAAATTGCTAAATTGTAAGAGTTCCAAATTTTGGGGACTAAAGCGCAAATACTCAAAAGTTGTGCCAAACCTCATGATGAAGATTTGAGAAAAACATGGATGAATCGGAAACTACGTTATTTTAAGTGGAAACAAATTTTCATTATATTTTTTTACCATTGAGAGAGTTTTAGATTGTTTTTATGTGTGTTTTGATGTTGTGATGTAGTTTGATGAAATTGAAGAAAATAAGCAAAAGTTGTCAAATTTGGAGAAAATAGCTAAATTGTAAGAGTTCCAAAGTTCAGGGACTAAAGCGTAAATACTCAAAAGTTACGCCGAACCTCATGATGAAGATTTGAGTGTATTAATGGTCAATCGGGTGAAGAAAGATGTCAAAGAGATCAAATATAACTAAAGAGTGATCACACATCAAATTCCAACCGAAAAAGTTTTGCTCTGGACTTTTAGTCCCATATTGAGACTTACTTTTGACACAGTAAACAATCGAATTAAAGGATGATGTCTGAAGCAAAGTTGTAGCACTTTACATTAGCTTTCCAATGTATCTTGAATAATATTAATCGGATATCAGGAGAAAATGTTATGATAACAATATTAAAGGAAGATACAGTATGTCGTTTTACCCGAATCGCGCGCCCACTATTCTGAAAATCAACAGCAAGCGATTGGGCGTCGAGGCCTCGCCATGTGCGGAAAAGTATTTTTATATGTTTGGAATCTTTTCTTGGCCCTATTCAACCTTAATTCGTCCCTAAACTTCAAAACACTATAAATACAACATCAAAAAAACCCTATTTTGAAAGGGAGAATTGAAGGGATACAAGATTGAAAAGAACCAAGGAGGTAAGAACAACATGAAGGAAGAAGATTGAAGATCCACAATCCTTGTTTTTTCTATTCTTTTCCCTATGTTTTCTTATATGAATTTTTGTATTCTCATAGATTATATCATG